>JAJOOO010005338.1:0-21235 GCA_029582685.1 Solanum piurae | reverse complement strand
TGATGTTAAAACTTTATTTAAGATCTTAATGATATTAAAATTTATTTCAACATTTAATTAAATTTTAATATAATAGCCTGATATTTGAATCATTTAGATTCAAAGCCGCATTCAGCGCCAACAAATGAGGTAGTATGTCACAATCAAAATCCGTCGGAAAATACATAAAGATAAATTTTGGTATCAACCAAATATAGCCGAGCAAATAGACTAGCATTTCATTCAAACAAGGCCAGAAAGGAAAAGATGAACGTGTGTAGTACACAAAAGTCTGCATATATAAGTGCATATGTAACTGAAAAATTGAATGAAAAAAAAAACTCTATATTTTGTCAACGAAATGAGATGCAGATTCAGTTTAACAGAATTTGACTAGTTGCTTCATTCATCTACAAAAACAACATTTAATAAAGTAGAAAAGTTGTTCATGCCTTGTCATTCAACAACTAGCAGATTGACCAAACGTTCAGCTGAAGAAGTACAACTCAATACTAGAGTCTAGAGAAGTAAAACAAGATTTTTTTCACAATCAAAATCACTTAAAAGATAAAAGCAAGTAATTGTCCACGATTAGTGAATTTAACCTGAAAAATAAGCCAAAAAAATCTGTCACATCAGATTAAAATACACGGAAAGAAGTAAAATTTATTTACTATAGTAATACATTTAAGTTGAATCTTTCCCAAGTATTTCTTAACTTGGGTGCAGGCAACTAGTGCGTCAACTCACTCTAGTGCTTCTATACCTGTGGAGTTGTACATGTAAAAGTCAACATGTCAAAATTAAGCCTTGCCTAATAAAACTGCAGAAACGGGCCATTCACATTGATTTTACAAAACAAAATCTTGCTTTTATTTATATAATAATAAAATACTAATCCCTCTGTCCCAATTTATGTGACTTACTTTTCTCTTTAGTAGTCCCAAAAAATGACACATTTCTATATTAAGTAACAATTTAGCTATAAAATATTTATTGTACTCTTAATGAAATGATTTACAGACACACAAATTTCTATTATTCATTTTGGACCACAAGTTTTAAAAGTTTTGCTTTCTTTTTTAAACTCCGTGTCGAGTCAAACTACCTCATATAAAATGGAACGGAGGGAGTACTAATAAACATGTTGTGTTCAAGGAAGTGCCTAATTTTTGTAAACTATTTGACTTCACATATGTCATCTTAGGTAAGCCGTGAACAAAGAACAGTCCATTTTCTAGTAAAAAACACTAGTCAACTAGCTAGTTTCATTTCCTCTATACATACTCTTTCAATTTCCTTCTCCAATTTCCATCCAAACCTTTCAATTTTCTCTCAATATTTTGCATTCTAATATTTTTCATCCAATTTACAAGAAGCCATGAATTGCCTGAAAATTTTCATTTTGTTAGCCATTATAATGGCTATACTTTCAATAGCCTCATCAGTCGATGAATTAGAAGAAGAAATACTCGTAAAAGATGATAATGAAGTTGAATCATTTGAAGTCCCTTTGAATGAAACTGATGAAAGTTCATCATCATCCATTATTCGAGGGTCTAGTCGTTTTCTTCTATCACATAAATCACATTATCAAAAATCGAAAACAATACATAAACGTGTGACATGTAACAAGAACCCTAGAATCTGTCGTTCCAAAGGTAGCCCGGGGCCATTTTGCTGCAAGAAGAAGTGTGTAAACGTGTTGGCGGACAGACAAAATTGTGGATTATGTGGGAAGAAATGTAGGTATAATGAGACTTGTTGTAGAGGGAAGTGTGTTAACACTTTGTTTCACAAGAGGCATTGTGGGGGTTGCGGTAACAAGTGCCAGCAAGGAAGTTCTTGTGTCTATGGAATGTGCAGTTATGCAAATTAAAGGTCGATCAAATTATTTATTTGGCTCTCTTAGAAATTAATGTTCAAATTATAGTATTTGATTGTAGGCAGTGATTCCTTTAATTTATTGCGTAGCAAATAAAGGATATGCCACATTATAAGTTGTTTAATTTGTTTCATTAATTCTTCTCCTCTAGAACGGTTTCATTTTTTTTACACATAAATTGTACACTTAATTATACGTTGATGACTAGAAGTGTTTCATTAACATGGATTATTATCTATCGATAAGAAAATGGACATTGGTCGTGATTCAACACCAAAAATCTCAAAATCATATAAAGAGCACATTGCTCAATCTCACACCGACGTAGGATACTATCACTAAATTTGACAGAGAAAATGGTCACACCCCCTAATCTATAAGTCAATTCTCAACTACACACCAATACTTTACGGGGGGTCCTATTACCCCCTGAACCTTCTATTTTTGATATTTTATAACCCTTAAACGCTGACATGTTTAAGAAGGTGAATACACCTCCCTTAGGCGCGTAAGGATGCATCTAAAACACATTATCTGCATTTTAAAAATCATGTGTAAATCCAAATCAGCCTAAAATTAAGTCTTTCAATTACAACTTGAATTTTTAGGCCCTTTTTCTTCCACAAATAATCTTCCATCTTCTTCCTTTATTCTGCCATTTTAAAAGCTTGAAGCTTGGGAACGGTTGTCTTCAATTTCAAAGCTTCATGGTAACTTTCATTTCAAACCTTGAACCTCTAGGATTTCTAATCTTCTGTAAACTTTTTTTTTCAGATTTGAGGTTCAAATTTATTTTCCTCACTCATAAATATAGAATTATAAGGTCAACGAGATCTAGCTATGGAGTTTGAAATTTCTTCTCCATGTGCCAATGCCCAAAAATAAGTTATTTTTTTCTTCAATTCATAAATATAGAACCACAATGTATGTACATCCATTCTTTTCACCTTTCTCCAACAAGGAGAATCATGAAAACATTTTTCTCCTTCACCATTATATCTTACCCTGAAGATTTAGAAAATGTCAAATTTTAAGATCTGATTGTTCATTCAAAGATCAGTACTTTTATTTATTTTTAAGAAAATTACATCACATGATACATAATATAGTTAAAATTATTTGAGTGGCGGAGCAAGTAATCGTGAAAAGACCAATTCTTGGGTCACTATGAGGAGTAGGGCTTTTGTTTTTGTAAAGAAGAAGAGGGTTGCATACTCAATTGAAGAGTAGACATGATGGTTATTTTTGGAATTGAGAATTTAACATAATTAAAAGGAAAAAGTTAAAAAGTGGGTCCACTAAACCTAAAATAAATATAAATAGGAAAATAAAATTGAAGAAAATGGGCCCGCCTAGCGCGTGTGTACAAACATTTGGGTATATCTGGGTAATAACAAAAGATGAGCGTTTAAGGGTTACAAAATATCGAAAATAAAAGGTTCAGGGAGGTAATAGAACCCCCATGAAGTTTAGTTGTAGTTGAAAATTGACTAATCGGTTGAGGGGTCATTTGGCCATTTTCTCAAATCGGACATCTAAAGAAATTCATTAATTTACATCTTGACTCTAATACCGTATTAAAATGCATAATCATTTCATCAAAAAAAAATTCACACACTTCAACATCTTTTACTCCCTCCGTCCAATAATAATTGTCCAATATACTTGTCCAGTTTAAAAAATTAAGAGATAATTTGTTGTTTGTGTTTATTTTATCCTTACTATTAAATACTACTATTAATTATCATCTACCACATTTCTCAAAGCATTATAATTAATAAAATCAAAGGATAAAATAGTAATATTACCCCTATTATTAATTGTTTTTTAAAGGTTGTGTTAAGTCAATAGTGGACAACTATGTTTGGACAGAAGGAGTATATATATCTTAGACATTTTCCGAGGCAGGAAAGCAATAATTATTCAATGGTCATGTTGCCTAAAATTTTAATTTGTCACCGAGCCTATACATAAAACAACAATATTACGTATTTGTAAAGTAGCAAATACGTGGACCGTGGTGTGCAAGTGTACTAAGTATATTTACGTCTTCACAAGTAGGAAATTTTAAAACTCTAGCCACCTTCTTTTACTAGGTTCAAGAACATCACAAGTATGTTGAGCACGTCACTTAATTAAGAATATAATTAAGTTTAGGAAAATAAATTGCAATCTAGAAAATTGACGTGTTATTACTTGGATATATAGTAGTAGTTATACATCTAAATAATAATAAAGTATAGTGATTATAATAACTTATTCATTTGTGATAACATAATTAATTAATTACAATGCAATTCCAGCTAGTATCATATTTGATTGCACAAGTATAATTTCAATTTAATTCATATGAACATGTAAATATGTTTTAAGATGTATCAAAATATACGTAATAAATAAGAAAAAGAAAAGAATTTGAAAAGTGATATACTAATTACATATGTGTAATTGCTACATATTGTTTTTTGCTCAAGTGAAAAAACTGTGCAGTATAAAAATTGAATAGGGAATAATATTGTGCAGTATAGATTATGAAGTATACAAACAAAAAACATTAAATAAATCAAAGGTTCTACATGCCTTGTCATCCAACAACTAGCAGATTGACCAAACGTTCAGCCGAAGAACAACTCATTACTAGATTCTAGAAGAGTTTAACTTTTCTATTTTTAAAAAACAGAGTAAAAAGAAAAAATTCACCATTAGAATCACTTAAAAGATAAATCCAGATAAATGTTCACGATAATTAAGTGAAATAATAACCAGAAAAAATAAACAAAAAATTACTTGTCACGTCGTATTAAAATATACGGATAGAAGTAAAATTTATTTACAATGGTAATACATTTAAGTTGGATTTTTTCCAAGTATTTTTAACTTGGGGAGCAGGCAATTAGTGTGTCAACTCCTAATAATTATAGTATATATTATTATATTGCAAGTAAAAAATGTATACGCTAAAAAAAGTACGTACGCTTTGGTACTTTAGTGCTTCTATACCTGTGTTTTGTATAAAAGTCAACACGTCAAAATTAAACCTTTGCCTAATAAACTGCAGAAACACTTGGTGCTGCCATTCACATAGATTTAATTTAATAAAACAAAATCTTGCTTAATTTTTTAAATAGGATAGATTAGTTTCAAATTGGCAACTAAATGCGGATGGCTTTAGTATAAAATATGATTAAACAAAAGGTAATTTTGAACACATTTTGTTTAAGGAAGTGCCTAATTGTGGTTAACTATTTGACTTCACATATGTCGTCTTATAAAGTTAGCTTTGAACTAAGACCACTCCACTAGCAAAAATGAGTCAAATAGTTCCTCTATACAATTCATTTAATTTCCATTATAAATACTCTTTCATTCCATCTCAAATTCACATCCAAACATTTCTCTCAATATTTACATTCATTTCATCTTATAATATCACAAGTATTAGCCATGGATTGCTTGAAAATTTTCTTTTTGTTAGTCATTATAATGGCCTCATTCACTATACTTTCAGTAGCGTCGTCATCAGTCGATAAATTGGAAGAAAAAATGTCCGTAAAAAATAACCATATGGTTGAATCATTTGAAGTATCTTTGAATGAAACTGATGAAAGTTCATCATCTATTCGAGGGGTTAGTCGTTTTCTAGGACATAAATCACCTTATTATTACAAGTCGAAAATCATACAAAAACGTATGAGTACATGTAACAAGAACCCTAGAATATGTCGTACTAAAGGTAGCCCGGGGCCATTTTGCTGCAAGAAGAAGTGTGTAAACGTGTTTGCAGACAGGCAAAATTGTGGATATTGTGGGAAGAAATGCAGGTACAATGAGACTTGTTGTAATGGGCAGTGTGTTAACACATTGTTTCACAAGAGGCATTGTGGTGGTTGCGGTAACAAGTGCCAGAAAAGGAATGCTTGTGTCTACGGAATGTGCAGCTATGCAAATTAATTAGAGTACTATTCATAGAATAGAAGTTATAAGGACGATTAAATTATTTATTTGGTTCTACAAATTAATTACTATTTAATTAAATTAAATTTGATTGTAGGTAGTGATTCCTTTTATTGTGTATCAAATAAAGGCAATACCAAAAGATTATAATGACAACATGAATGAAATCATATGAGATTATTTTAATGTATTGTACTTTACTGAAATACAGTATGAGGCAGCGTGAACCATAATTAAATTTAAAAGGGGTTGCAAAATTAAACTCAACCCATTCAATCTGCCTAACACATTTAATAACTCGCCCATTCATAAGTTCAACTCATTTCAACCAATCCATTAAAAGTTGGGTTAATATGTAATTCGAATTGATTTCATGAGAAATCTTGTCAAAATATTTTTAATTTTTTTTTTTCAATTTGATAGGTTATATACAGCTCATAGCCATAATAAAGAAAAAGATAATTTTATAGGTACTAAAATATTTTAAAAGACCCAGTAACTTAAGCAATTAAGCCTTGATAAAAATTGGATTGGGTTGGGTCTTGACTCGAAAACTTTCCTAACTCATTATGACCTGCCCAAATTTGATGCAATCCGCCCAATTGCCACCCCTAAAATTTAGGGTACCGTCTCTGGATAATCTTTAAGTTAAAAATGGACTAAGAAGTTTCTAATTTCAAAACTCCACCTCCATTTACTAGGTCCAAGAGCATCACAAGTATATGTTGGGCACGTTAAAGTACCAACTTGTGCTCTAAAACCTCCCTCTCAATTACTAGGTCCGGTCGTTCGTTTGGGTGTGAAAGAATCAAATAACACAAGACATTAAGACCTTATTTTTTAGATTTAAATAAGTGTGTGCTTGTGTATACAACTTTGGACCTAACTGCATGCCTAGTAACCTTTTGGAATGGGGCATCCCCGTTGGCAACAACGTCCACGATAGTAATTACGGAACTACTGGGGCGGAAGAGGAGCAGAAAGCCACTGTTTTAACTTATTTTCTTTACATGACTCATTTAATTCATGTGCGTTGAGATTTTTCTCTCTCGCAGGAAAATTTAATGTATACAAGAAGGGCTTAGGCAGCAGTAGATTTAGAAATCCAATAGCAGGGAGATGTATGACTTGTGATTTATAGCATCTAAGCCTAGCTAAGAAAATCAATTAAGTTTGGAAGAATATTAACCTGTCATCAGTGCCAAAGCTAGGATTTTTCATTAAGGAAAAAAAGTACACATACGAATGAACCCAAAGAAATTCAACATGCCAATGCACACAGCAGCACGCAACCACCTAAGAAAATTGTGATCAGGACCAAAAAGAAGAACGAAAGCTCAACTCCGATCCACTCTATGTTGTGTCTAATCGACTCCTAGAAATTATTTAGAATATATATCTTAAACGTATGTTCTTGTTTAACATAGTTAATTAATAGAATTGCAGAGGAAACCAAGTAGCAGCTTGATAGGACACAAATTAAATTCATATATACAGCCACTGTGATCTCTTTGGCAATTGGTTAACCCCTTGAGATGCAGCCATGAACTTTAGTTCAACATATTTACAAAGATAACAATACTTCAAATCAATAATCATAGACTGATCGAAGATTTGAAGTTAATTTTGCTGTATTTACATCCATTGAGTACTTTCTCAACAAATATATAGGGTATTTAAACCACTAGCTATTACTGGTTTCTCAACATAGGTATAGAATTTAAAGTTTATAGGTTTCGAAGTTTGTTGTATACAATGGCGAATTTAGAGGCAAAAAATAGGGCATCGGAACCGTGGTCTTTTCGTAAAACTAGATATTTTATATATATATTTTCTAAAATTTGTATAATATTATATTCTGGCACCCATACTAGAAGGAGGAATAAGGATCAATTCCCACTTAATACATTTTTTTGGTACACCCATGTTCGGATCAATTCTCATTTAATACATTTTTCTTGGTGCACCCATATTCGAAAAATTCTAAATTTGTCTCTGGTTGTATATACCCAAATCCATTGACTTTCTCAACAAATATACATAGAATTTGAAGTTTATAAGTTTTGACTCATATTCATCGACTTTCTCGACAAATATATAGGATTAAACCAATATTATTTGCTTCCCCCTTTCCATGCTAGCTCCTCCCATGACCAAGATTGTCTCCAAGTATCTTTTGTTCTCCACTTTTTTTCTATTTTTTATCTTATGTTAATTGTCCAAATATCATTTTTCTCTTTGAGCCAAATCCTTGAAACCTAAGCTTATTCAAGGAACCAACTCTGTTTCTTTCCCGAAAATAATGCACAATGATTGAGCAACATTCAGTGTCCGTGCATATTTTCAATTTTTTTGTTTTACTTTATTCTTGATTATATAAGTCAAATATCACTATACTCAAATCCTAGTTAAATTAAGTGCTACTGAAGAATAAAATTTGCTTATATCTCACAAAAAGTCAATCATCCAAAGCTCGTGCAATCACGTCTATTAATGCTCCCTTAAATCTTTAGCCAAAATGCTGACTAAATGTTGCAAAAAGAATTAGTCTCAATATTCTATATCATCGTGGGCACCACCTTTGTCACACCCTAATATATATCTAACAATTTTCCATAGTACTTAATTACCCTCTATCTCATTTCCCTTACTCATCATGGCTTCCTTAGCACTTGTACTTACTCTTCTTTTTTTGAGTATCTCAACTTTACAAGCCGAGTACTATGCACCTAGTAAAAACTATGCACCTTCTACTACTAAAAAAACTATGAACGTGATCGATTCATGTTGGCGTGCCAAGTCAAACTGGGCCAAGAATCGCTATGCATTAGCCGATTGTGCTGTCGGCTACGGCAAAGCAGCAATCGGTGGGAAAAACGGTGCGATATACGTAGTTACTAATCCGTCCGACGACCCGGTTAACCCTAAACCGGGTACACTAAGATATGGTGCAATCCAATCCAAACCACTATGGATTATTTTCAACAAGGATATGGTTATTACGTTAAAGAATGAACTTATGATCAATAGTTACAAGACTATTGATGGAAGGGGTGTAGAAGTTGAAATTGCATATGGACCTTGTATAACAATTCAACATGTTAGTCATGTCATTATACATGGGATTAGCATACATGATTGTAAGCCAGGGAAAAAAGGTATCGTCCGGGATAGTCCGGTGCATGCCGGCCATCGTAACGGCGCCGACGGAGACGGCATTGATATATTTCAATCCACTCATGTTTGGATCGACCATTGTTATCTTGCACGTTGTACCGATGGACTTATTGACGTTATTCATGCTTCTACTGGTGTTACCATTTCGAATAACTACTTCACTCAGCATGATAAAGTATGTCTACCTTAATTTTCTACTTTCATTTGGGTGTGTTTGATAGGGAGGAAAAAAAAATAAATTTTTTTTCATGTTTGATTGATTAAAATATTTTGGAGAATATTTTGTTTTTTTTGAGAAAATAAATTTCTTAAAAATGAAGAAAATGACTTTTCGAGTGAGAATAGTATTAAAAAAATAAGTTTCATGATCAAGTGACATTTCGAGCTTCCCCCCTCCCCACACACACAATACCCCCAACCCTCCACCCCAATATGTTTCCCTAGATTACAAATAAATTTTCTTGAGATGATTTTTCTTTTCTTACTTACCAAACACAACAAAATAAGTAAAAATAATTTTTTTTCTTCATACGAAACACATCCTTAGTGAGACATTAGAATCTGCATTTAATGAAGTGGTAGATTCGAAATATTAAATAAGCTAGCTAGTGCAAACCATGATTTGTATTTTGTGTTATTTTCTTTTAATTCTGACAAAAGTCTGATGAGCAGGTTATGTTATTTGGGCACAATGATAACAATATAGAAGATAAGGTTATGAAAGTCACAGTAGCCTTCAACTACTTTGGCCCTGGTTTAATTGAAAGAATGCCAAGGTAAATATAATTTCTCAATCCCCCCTCCCCACAAAAAAAAATGTCACACATCTACATACATATTTATTTATTTGAAAATTATGACTTCTTACATAAGTAGACAAACATATATACGTGCAGAGTGAGGCTAGGTTATGCTCATGTGGCCAACAATCGTTACGAAAAATGGTTGATGTATGCTATTGGTGGAAGTGCTAATCCAACCATCTTTAGTGAAGGAAATTATTTCTTAGCATCTAAATCCACACAAGTGAGTCTGAGTCTGTGACATTCTTTCCTTTTTAATTTATTCAGAACGAACAAATTTGTATATCAATCACTCACTTGCAATAATGATAGTACTAACAAAATTATATATTATCATTGGGTTGATAGGTTACAAAAAGGGAGTCTATGAATGGATGGCAAAATTGGAAGTGGAGGTCTTCAAAGGATAAATTCTTGAACGGAGCCTATTTTATACCATCTGGTTATGGGACTACTAATCCATATTACTCAAAGGCTCAATCATTTCCTGTGGCTGATGGATCTATGGTTCCTTCTTTAACTGCTGATGCTGGACCTTTGCGTTGTACTTCTTATAAATGTTAACCCTTTTTTTGGCCTGGAATTATTTAAGTGCATAATTGTTTGTTTTATGTATGCACTAATTTTATTTTATTTACTTCTACCAAATGGGGAGTCTTAAAAAATTAGAATCCCTGAGAATGAGATGACTACTGTATTGAAGATCCATTTTGGATATTGTATTGATCATTAAAAAAAAACTTTCATGTAAATATATGAGTAGTTTATATAGTTGGAAAGAACTATTCAATTGCTCTTTCCCTTTTTTTTGCTTAAATTGAATAAATAATAATAATATTCGCAAGTATGTACTGTACGTTAGTCATTACTTTCTGATTTGTGGATGAAGTTAAATTAAAATAAATAATTAAAAAAGAGAAAAATGCATGACTTTCTTAATCTTAGGTAATAAAATGACTTCTATAAGTGACATTTATTTTAAATTTATTTCAAATCATGTTTTTATATCACATGCTCAAACACAAATTTAAAGTTAAGCATACAAATCATGATATTACTATATCTTTTGTACAAAATAGTACATTTCTTTTTTCGTTCAAAATAAAATAGTAAAATTAGCCCACAACATATGACTATCCGAATTTATTTAAGTTTCATTAAGGTATGACTTACTTATTTATCAACTCAATTTATTAATTTTGATCCGTATAAATTCAAGTTAAACCCAATGAATTAAATTTTCGGGGACCAATTTTCCATCAAGGAAAGGAAATCTGACACACAATTAGAATCATACCCCCTTTACCTCTTGAAAGGAATAAACAAATCCCCTTGATCTTAAATTAACGGCAAAATTAATTGAATCATTGCATTATTTTTAAACTCATATCAAAATTAGCCCTCAATTAGTATGGATTATATAACATATACTTTTTTTAATAATTAAAATAAGCAATTATTTTGTATAGAATTTTAAATCCCAACACATCTTCTTATGTTATTGATTTTCTACTTTAGTTTTGATTTTGATTTTCAAAACCTCTTTTTCCTTCATGGGATATTCTTTTTGTAGAGCTTTGAATTTTTAAAATGTGTTGATTCATCTTCTTATGTTATTAATATCATTGACGTACGTTATACTCCATCTAGTTAATTTTGCATAGCACATTTATTCTATTTTTGATTTATTTTTACATATTTAAAGGTCTAATGAGCTTGAAAATAAATATTTTAATTTTCAATGATAAGATAGTTTGTTTTTTTCCAACAACATTTTTGAAGATCTACTGCAGATATATGTTGATCTAGAATTATAAACCAAACTTGAGGTTGATATCGAAGTCTCCTAACAGTACTGTTCAAAAGAAATTAATTAGTTTTTTGAGCATTGATTAGTTGAAGTGAATTTTATTTTTTATTGGAAGTATAACGACGAGATAAATTTAATTAACGTGCATGACTCATAATAATGCTGAGCACTACTACTATATGAGAAATGGAATCGTTATGTGGCAAGGTCTAGATTTCATGAATATTAATTCATGTAAATGTATTATTAATTGTAGGATATTCCAAAAACAAGGATCATGATTTTCCAGTGCATTGGTTAGTTATACTCCTAGCATCTTACAGAACACGTGTCTTATATTAGAACTCGCAGTCCTCAAACTTGAAAATAATTTATTCTCCTCAAATTTATATGATGCTATGTTTTGTACGGGGCTAAAATGGTTAAAGAATACGGTGTAATATTGTCTACTTTGAATCAAGTTTGCACGTTTTTTCGCAAAAGATTTCACACCATTGAGAGAATCAATCTTATAAATAAATTTTTTAATTCTTTTTTTTAACTATCAATATGAGACTTTGTTCGCAGTGGAGTATTTTATACCTTACTCAAATAGTTGAACGTATCTTCTAATTTTGTAGCTCGTGCTCTCACGTTCAATGTTTAAGTTCCAAATATCTCACCAAACAGCTAATTGAAATTGATATATTTTCCAACATGCCAACCACTACTACTATAGACTATTTAAATTTCACTCTGATGATTATTCTCATTGCATCACATAGTTACGCCATGGCAAAATCAACTAATTCCCTCCAAATACTTTCATGGCTTCTAATTATTTGTTCTTTTTTCACCATAGTAGCTAGTAAATCAAGTGATGAAGAGGAAACAAAATCAATAAGTTATGATCCTCAGCCTCACAAAAATGGCCTCCTCAATGTCATCGATTCATGTTGGAGATGGAAAGGCAATTGGTCATCCAATCGAAAGGCTTTAGCGGATTGTGCAATAGGCTTTGGTAGTAGTACCATAGGTGGTAAATATGGTGACATTTATATTGTCACTGACTCTTCTGATGACCCTATAAATCCTAAACGAGGCACACTTAGGTATGGTGCAATTCAGTCTGAGCCACTTTGGATTATTTTCAAAAGAGACATGGTACTTACACTTGAAAATGAACTTATGGTGAATAGTTACAAGACTATAGATGGCAGAGGTGCAAAAATTGAAATCTCTAATGGTCCATGTATCACATTGGACTATGTCACAAATGTTATTATTCATGGGATTAGTATCCATGATTGTAAGCCTGGTAAAAAGGGTATGGTTAGGAGTAGTCCTGAACATGTTGGTGAAAGATTAGGCTCTGATGGTGATGCTATAAGTGTGTTTACATCGTCGAATATTTGGATTGATCATTGCTATCTTGCTCGTGCAACGGATGGTCTACTCGATGTTATTCATGCTTCAACTGCAGTAACCATTTCCAACAATTACTTCACTGAGCATGACAAAGTAAGTCATGTAGTTGTCAATGGATTCGAGTCAAAACTATATTATAGTTGAAACATGTAGTGATGCTTTAGTTCTGACTTTAAATCAAATTTCCAGGTTATGTTATTGGGACACAACGATGAATATACTGCGGACAGAAACATGAAAGTCACAGTAGTTTACAACCATTTTGGCCGCGAATTAGTTCAAAGAATGCCAAGGTACAAATCAAGATTGATCAAAATAATTGAGCAAGATTATCAAACATTTGACAATTTTTTTACCTTACAGGGTTAGGTATGGATATGCTCATGTGGCCAACAATTATTATGATCAATGGTTAATGTATGCCATTGGTGGGAGTGCAGATCCAACAATATTCAGTGAAGGAAATTATTTCATTGCTCCTGACAAAGCTTACAACAAAGAGGTATACTAACATCAAACTACTTGTTCTGAAATTGGAAATCACAAAAAAAAAAAAAACTTATACTAATGTCATCGCCATCTTTGTGTTACAGGTCACCAAAAGGGAGACTGAAGACAAAGGATGGAAAAGTTGGAAATGGAGGTCCTCCAATGATATGTTTATGAATGGAGCTTATTTTCTTCCATCTGGATATGGAAGTATTGCTCCAAAATACACGAGAGGACAATCGTTCATTGTTGCTCATGGAGCATTTACTCCCTCTTTAACTTCCAATGCTGGTCCTCTTCAATGTGTTGTCAATGAACCTTGCTAAATGCTGATAGAAAATTTCCTTCTTTCCTTTTCTTATCATCAGCATGCCCTGTTATCTTTTGGCAGCATTTTTTAATGTCTTACCATGTCTAATTTATACTTCGCGAATACCATTGTTAGCTTGAAAGATTCAGGTTTTTGGAGTTAAAAGTCTCTTTGAGATATGAAGAAAGTTGTATTCCTTATCATAGTTTATACACGGTTTGTTCTGTTAAGAAATGACAATGAATTTTCGAAGTGTGAAACATAACGTAAATTCTATTGTTTGTTGAATTGTATATGCTTCTATCATGATCTACAATATCTCTGTTAGCAAAGAGTACTAGTTGAAACAGAACTTTATGCTAAAAACTAGACATCAGAGATATTCAAATAAATGAACAAAAAAAAACAAAAGCCCTCACAAGGTGCAGTGGTTCTCTAAGACATACCTTACTCCACATACAAGCAATGCCAAAACATGCTAAGACAAAAAGTTGATTCCATAAACTTACAAACAGAACCAATTGAAGTGCAAGAATAAGCTAAGCTATATAAAAAAAAGTAAAAGATAGAAGGGGGGGGAAACAAGTAGAAAAATGGTAAAGAAAAGTGGAAAAGAAGGAAGAATAGAGCAATTTTTTAGTTTACTTCAAAAGAAGATCTCAGAAGAGTCTATTCTCATTGGTTTGAACTCCATGAGTTACCGGTGCTTTTGCTCTGAGTTTCTTCAAGTACCATACACCAGCTCCTATTCCAAATGCCCCTGCTACTGAAACTGCAGTTGCTGTCCCTGCAGCAATTTGAATAGTCAAGTTATACAATTGAAAGCTCTTAATATATCAATCAGCCAATGTGAGGAATTGATCGATTAAAATTTACCTGCTACGACTCCTCTTCTGTGAGAGCTCGTACGATCTGCAAATCATTAAAAACAAATCAATTTGAGCTGTATATACTTCATTTGATAAATTAACTTACTCTAACATGTTAAATTATACTGAGTGCATATAACTTAAATCCTTCGTACGTACCATTACAGTAAGTGGTACTGTTCCCTTTGTCACACAGGCACAAGAAATCCTGTGTTTCTATATCAAAGCCACAAGTTCCTCCTCCCTTAACAGTATCTTGACACTGCAAGCACCGCGTAGTCACTGGAATATCAAAATCAACTCTAATCCCATACTCAGGAGCCTGATCAAACGCGGGGGTTGAACCAAGATTTCTCCAATACACACTAGTATAGCTTGCACAATGCTTCAACATCAGCCTCAAAGATTCAGTAGCTTTGGGATAGTAAGAACAACAAGAGCTACTCCTCAAAGCAGTAGGACATTCAGGCATGTGCCTACAAAGATAACTCGAACTATCACAAGTTGAATCACACTGATCAGGGAAACGCTCGCAGAACATTGGTTTTGGCTCAACTAACACATCACTTTCACTACAATTAAAGAACAAGTAGTCATTTTCAGAGGACAAAGTGAAATGTGTGCTAGTGTCTAGACTAAAAGGCCTGGTAGGTCGAAAATTGTCACCATCTAGACAATTCCACATTAAGGGATCGGTCACAAGAATATGTGGATCGATATAACTTAAATTTCTAACAGGGTATCTACCAGAAGGGGTTCTAAGTTGAAGCTGACCACCAGTGCATACAAGAATGTGTCGATAATAGGGACTTCCACAGCCATCATCAATGCCAAAAGGATACTGAATTGGGATATCGCCACACGAATTTCTACAAATGCTTGATTGAGCTTCTGTTATGCTCAGAAATTGAAGTAAAAAGAAAATAAAAAAGATGGACAAAGTTGATATGCAATTGTTTGCTAATGAAATGGCCATGTGAGATTTACTTGAAGATGTTGACATTGATTTTCTCTACAAAGATTTTGTATAGTTAAGGAAGACTGTAGCATTAGGAAAGTGTTTATGATGATTAAGGAGAATCTTTGCTGTTGGTTTTTGCTTTATATACCTTTCACTTTTTTTCTCTTTTTCTTTTCAGAAGTTTCATTTTGTAAATGCTTTTGCTTTACTTAACTTTAAATTTTTAAAAGAAAAGAAACATGTTTTTGGTTGCCACTAATATCTAGTTCCATAATGAAGATTTGCTGCACATTACTTTTCTTAGCTAATGAACAAACTTAGCCATACTATTTCAGTATTTGCAAAATAGATGTTGAAAAAAGAGGAGGAATCGAAATATCGTTGCTACACCAAAAGTAGGTATCAAGAGTAAATACAGAAACGACACCTGTAATTGGAGCAAACGTGTAATTGCATTATAAATAAGGTTTCAATTGAATAGATCGAACAAGTTTGAATTAACTTAACATGAAACTTATTAGGCTAAACGCTTCAGAAAACAATTAAGAGAGTACATTTCTTGCAACTACTTGTTTAGCTATTTAATTTTGAGTTTTAAGTGAAGTATTGAAATGTTGTTTTGAATGTGTACTTAAAGTGGAATACTGGTTTTAGTCATCACTTCTTCCTTTTCCAGGTGAATTTTTTTGTTCAAAAACATTTTATCTAAAAAAAATAAAATTAATAAATACAATTATTATTACATAAGGAGGTGAGGGAAGAGGAAACCGAAGAGAAAATTACAAGGTGGGGGAGTCGAACCTTCCCAACAAAATAAAAGTTCAGATGGTCAATTAACTAAGACTCTTTTATTCAATCACACTTTGATAACACTTCAACAGACTTTTTTTCAACTTCAATTTTCAATTATTAAAACTCCTACCTAAACTTGTTTTACATTTTTTTTAACATTATTCAACTATATATTATCCATTTTATTGCCTCTCACAAAAAAAAAAAAAAAAAAAATCTCGCTTTTTTGCACATTGAACGAACCTTTGACGAAATGTTTCTTTGAATTACTGTTTTCATGTTTTGAGATTAAAGTGGATGTCCAATCTTTGGTACTTTTTGTATTTTTGCAAGAAGAAGAACAAATGTTTCTTCTTCTCATTCTGCCATTTTCTTTACTTCTTCTTTAGTATAAAAGGTATATATGCTCTAGTTTTTTAGACGATCTGTTTTTCAGTCTAAAATTCAGATTGTGACCTACCGGAGCAATCAAGCTCAGAGAGCACTACTGGGCGGTGGCTTATTGTCGCAGAAGCACCAATGTACTAAAAGTATGACGGATGATATCTACATATCATTTACGATAGTTCGGGGTATATTTATTTATTTTTTCATTTATAAAATTGCACGTTTTTCTCAACAAATGGACTAGTCTTCGCAATCGAACTTATGATCATTAGTAGACAACTAAATGAATCCAAACTGCAGTTGGCAAATGTGCAATGGGCTTTCTAATATTAATCCAAAAGGGAAGTGTATGATTGGGCTTCAATTACGTCTCTTGGGTCTTCGTTGTAGAATCTGAGTTTTTTTCACAAGCCCATATCCAACTTCACTGGTTATATTGTGTGAAATCAAGCAATATCATCCTAGTAATGATGTTGGGTTTTTTCTCTTAAGGGATAATTACGCTCCTAAACACTTCAATCCACTAGTTTATAAAATATGTTTAAAGTATATAAATTGTGTATATATTGTATATAATATTATGTTTATTTCAATCATATTGATAAACTAGTAATACTAGGCCTAAGTTGGTCCTAATTGTAGTTGGGTTAATTAAGGGGTCATTTGCATTTTTGCCCCTATTTTGTGATTGTTTTTAGTTATGTCTTTTATAATTAAAAAAAATCGGTGCATAAGTTTATATTTTCATATCATACTATCTCACAAGTAATGTTCGGAAATAACTACAGTTTCTAAAAAACTTATGATCCACTAGGTATAAGTTTAATTGTTAAACTGAAAAATTAAAGGTCAATCCATTTCACTACATCAAAAATGATCTTTAGGGGCAATTAATTAACGGCAATAGCTCAGTTGCCACTAAATATGTATTTTTAGCGGCAATTAGCACTCTTTGTATATGTCCCTAAAACCTTTAGTGACATTGGATCTAGTAGCACTTAACTAATGCCGCTAAAGGCTTTAGCACTCTTGATTAATGTGTCTATTTATTGTCGCTAAAAGTTGTTTTGGTTGTAGTGTTTGAAGAGCAAAAATTAAAGATCAACCTATTTGAAGGACAAAACGTGCAATTTTATAAATTACTCCCACAATTTCATTTTATTTGCCTCATGTATTGATTTGACACTCCCCTTAAAAGTATTTATTAGGGATTCATTTTACTAAATTGACCTTATTATTTGTGTTTTACAAAATCTAAATTTAACTATTACTAGTATTTTATGTGGTTATTTAACTATAAGAATAGTACTTATTGAAATAATGATTATTTTTTCAAAAAAAATATGAATGAATAGAACGAAAAATATGTATAAGAGCCAAGTAAAATGAACGGTTGAGTAATTAATTGCTCCACACTTTATAATTAAAGAGAAGAGTCATGACTAGAAAAAGATTGCCAAAACTAGCTAGGGTTTCAAAAAGGTTAATTGGTCCCCATCTAGAACTAGCACAACTTGAAATTTCTTTGTCTAGAAGGATGCTTTGAATCAGAAAAGAAACTAGTTTGAAAATAATGAAAAGTTATAAAGGATTTGGTCCCATATCAAAATCAAAAGTTGAAAGAAAGAAAGAAAAGGCTCCTCCTTATAACACTTCTTCCAAATAATACTACTTAATTCACTCTCAAAAAAAAAAAACATCCTTCTCAATGCATTCAAAGACGAAGAAAAAAAAAAGGGTAAAATAAAGGAAGGAAGAAAATAGTGTGAAAAGTATCTTTGTTTAGCTTTAATCTCTCCCTAGGGTGCACGTAAATTAGCTCGTGTAAAGGGATTATTCATTAAACGTCTTATAAGTCTATGATTTTTCTTTGATTTAGACTTGTTGGTCCAATCTACTCAACGAGGCTGCTTGCCAAATTTCAACTTTACAACTTCCTTTTTTTCTTCTAAATTACCACTCAAATTAATATACCAATATGTATGCCCACGGGTACTTATAATAGTCTAATTGTTTAGAGAAATTTTATTATAAGAAAAATTAAAAAAATCTCACCAAACTTGAAAGAATACTTTGTATTGTGAGTGTTTGGACCGTGTTTCATGACACTTTTCAAAATTCTAAAGAAAATTATTAGTAGAAAAGCAAAAAAACTACAGGCAAATGTTTACTTTAATTGAGAAACCTCAAATCTATGTTTTTCTTTTTTATGCTTGAGACCTTTCTAGATCACCTTGGAAACCAGTGTTTAACATCTCAAAACTCTATATTTTACCATTAACTAAATACTCCCAACCATTTACTTGTACTTATCCACTATACTAGAAATAATTTTTTATATTTACTCGTAATTTTAACCTATCAAGAAAGAGTTTTGGGATGTTTGAGCCTCATGTATAGCTCAAATCAGCTTAACTTAAATAGTTTATATTAGACGAAATAAAATGAGTAAATAAGCGGGTAGTTAAATTATCTTCTTCATGTACCTATCTTATTGAAAGTCACATCCTATATATGCCTTAATTAGTCATCCAAAGACTAAAGTCTACAAGTCTCTAGGAATTAAATCACATCAAAGATAGCGTAAAGTGTCCACCATATATATAAATATATATTCACTTATCAACTTTCACTCGTGCTCAATATATATATATATATAGTGTTCAAAACTTAGTTTTCATCAACCTACTCCTCCTTTACTAAAAACGAACCTAATATCTATATAATGCATGCATGAAATCACTCTGTTGACAAAAAAGTACTCTTGAGTATCTTTTTTAAATGAATTTAGGCTATATACACTTAATAGTGTAATTTTATTTAACATTTTATTCACGCGGGCGGCATTAATTACTCTTAGTTATAAATATATAATTGTAAACAGTAAACACAGTTATTTTTATGGTATTAACTTGAGATTACTTATAAAATTTATTAACTTTAAATTTTGAAATAGTTGTAAGTTAATATGTAATAGCCAGCCCGGCTCTTGCCTTTGTAAAATAAGGCTTATGCCTTAGGCCCCCAAATTTTGGGGGACTCCAAATTATTATCATAAATTATGTGTTGATTTTTTTTAGAAAAAATTGATTAATTATGATAAAAAAAAGTATATTATTTTATCCACTTTAACATTTTTTATACTTTGTTAAAAATAAGAATTAATAGTGAAAAGTGTCACAAAGAGAATTACAAATTCTTTTTTATTTCTTTTTAAATTTTAGTTTCAAACATTACAACAAGCATATTAAAATGGTGTTTACCAAGTCATCAACTTCTTGGATCAGATTTTGTGGTTCTAACTGTTATCTTTATTTAATATTTGTCAACTTATTACTTATAAAATTATGTTAACAATTCATATAATAATTGTCTCACTAAAAGGATATTTTCAATGTTGAGTTGATAAAATCTTACCTAAAATCAATAACTGAAAAACAATATTAAATACTAATAATTTTCATCTAAATAGTATAAGAAAAATATTTTTTGAATAAACATGTATACAAAATTTGTTTATATTTTAGGTCTCAAATTAAAATTTCATTTTAGGCCCCCAATTACATTGAGCCGCCCATGATAATAGCAATTCAGTTACCATTCTGACTAGTACGGTTTAATATTTATTTGGAGTGAAAAAGTTATGATATTGAAAACATGAGTTGTCCAATCCATTCAATTTTGGGCAGGTCATTAACCCGTTTATTTATTGTTCGTTCTTCTTTATTTGTTCCTTTTTTATTAGCTCACTAGTGAACTTATTCGTGCTTTGCACGGTCATAATAGCTCGTTAAATTCACTAAATAACTTTTTAGAATAATTAACTACTTAAAATATTCTATATATTTGTAGTGTCATCCTAATGATTAAATATTCCAGATTTCAAGTTTTAATTAAGTTTATAATTAGTATTTAAGTTTTTTATGTTTTATAATTTTAAATTGCTTAAGAGTCTTTTATCTTCTGAAAATAAACTTATGCTCCTTAATTTTGTAACTAAAGATTTTTTTTAGTTTTGCTTGTCTAATCTTTTATCTATACATAATTTTTCCTTTCATTTATTTTAAAATTTATAAAATAATTACTTTTGCTCGTCTAAACAAAGTGTAAATTTTAGCTAAACCATAATGTATATAAATAATTACTTCTAGAGTCACTATAAAAAATACTACGTAAGAAATATCATTTATGATTCTATCATCTTTTTATAATTCATTTAACATTCTATACAAAAAACTATCTTGAAGTATTGGTAAAAAACATTTCAATATAAAGGCAAAACAATCTATTTAAATTAGCTATTTAAACTTGAAAAACAAAAAATAAAAATAAAATAAACATAAGAAATAAATAATATTGAAAATTAAAGTTGTACTTAGAATACATGGTGGCTAATAATTATTTTAAGACAC
>JAJOOO010005337.1:0-12635 GCA_029582685.1 Solanum piurae | reverse complement strand
TTATTTTATTTTCCAAAAAAAAAAAAAAAAAATGTTTTTTCAACAAAAAAAAAAAATTACCCCATCCCCGGGAACCCCCACCCTCCCTCAACCTTCCACCAATTGACTCCTAAATTTTTTTTGTTTTCCAAAAATAAAAAAATAAAAAGAAAATTACCCCCTTCCTGGCCACCCCCCACCCCCGGGCTCCCCCCTTCCATCAACCTAACCCTAATTTTTTTTTGTTTTCCAAAAATAAATAAAATTGTTTTTTCAATTAAGTGAGAAAATTAATCGAATTTTTGAAAATTAATATTAATTTTTTTATTTTTTAGCACAATTAAATTTTTTGAGTGGAAGTGAAAACTAAGTGATCTATTATGGGTCAATATGGATACCCATATTTAACCCATTTTGACTATATTTGTAGAGACTCTTAAAATAACTTGAAACTCATATTTAACCAATTAAAATATGAGTGATCCAAGTCATTAATATGAGCAAAATGGACTCCTTCCATTAATATGGGCTGAAATTGTCACCCCTAAATACATGCATCAAGTGATCATAAATATTATATGTTTAGACACTAATTTCTCTAGTTTAGCCACTTTGATGACTAACAAACTATATAAATACAAACAGAGGCGGATCTAGGATTTGGAGGT
The DNA here is from genome assembly GCA_029582685.1 of Solanum piurae. Lineage (NCBI taxonomy): Eukaryota > Viridiplantae > Streptophyta > Magnoliopsida > Solanales > Solanaceae > Solanum > Solanum piurae. The sequence goes on along the minus strand of JAJOOO010005337.1, from coordinate 11,988 downwards.
CCTGGTTGCCACATCGTTCAAGTTAGATAAACAGGTCGGTTGTTTTAATTTTGGGTTACAATTTGGGTTATTATCCTTTTCGATTTTTATAAACAAATCGATCAAACATTCATGTTAGTAATAGTTTATTTTAGATATTTTGTGATTAGAGAACTAAACAATTCAATTTATTTTTTTAGGATTTAAAGGCCTTATTCACTTAGACTTTGAGGAAAAAAGAATTTTTTTCACATTAAAATTTGAGCTTATATAAACCATCTTATAGTGTTAACTGAATATATTCATATTCCATTGACTTTATGTGTTGTTGCAGATATATAGTAGAGAGAATAAAATTGTACATTCAACCTAGTCATCTTACTTAGCAAGAATGTCGGTAAAGATCGAAAGAACCCTTAAATTGAAAGAACTCTAGTAATAATATTCATCATTTTTAAAACTTATATTTTTTTAAAACTACTATTTAAATACATTCTTAATAATATATATCAATAATTAGTGAAATTTAAAAAAAATAAGAATTAACTAAGGTGAAAAGGAGTCAATTTGAATTACTAAAGTATAGTTAATAAATAAGAATGAATGGAAGAAATAAACTAAATCCCTTCACACATTAATAAAAAAGGGACAAAAAAGAAAAGGAAAAAAAAGCTTCACTGCAGGCACAAAAAATAATGTTAACAGCGAGATTCAAACTCGCATTGCACGTATGGCATATCATGCCCTTCACCACTTGAACCATTCATCACTTTGTCCAGTGGGTGGCAAAATTAAATATATTCATTTTTTATACATATATACATATATATATACAAAAAAAATTCCGAAATCACTGGGTGCCGTAGCACCCCACCCATACCCTTAGATCCGCCCCTGAATACAAAGCACACATATTATTTATTGCTTAGTCAAACAAATACTACAAATACTTGATGTTACAGTTACCAATCAAATAGCTAGTGATTCTTTTGTAGTATTAATTTACATTAGCAGATATATGATTGCTCTTTTAGCGAGCTTCAACTAAACCGGAACTTCTACCACTCATTAGATTATATTTATTTATTTTTTATTAGTAGGTAGAGGTAAATTGTACATGTAATTATCACATGGTGCATCATGCACATGACTTTGTTTAGAGTGCTATGTCCATTACATGTATCTCTTGAATTTATATTGTCTTTAAGATCTTAATCTGCATGACAATACATTATATAATCAGAAGCCTTTATATTTAGAGTGCCCATCAATGATGGAATTATTATAGAGAATATGTGGTAATCCTAATGGGTGGAGGGAGGACTAATTTATAGAGGTTATGACTTAATCTGATACATCCATCAAGTAACCAATGTACAAACGAGATTTATTCCTTATTAAATATTAATTATGGTATTACTTGGGTTACAAGTAAACTTGGGCCATAAATAAGAAATAATTAATAATAATAATAATAATAATAATAAAAATAATTCTTACATTTGATACCATTTGTAACGACCCTGCCCGCTTGTAATATTGTCCGCTTAGAACCTAGGCCTGCTCGGCTTTAAAATGTGTCACTAGTTGATAAGACCTACTTACTTATATACTCAAAAATCTCTCCTGTATTTTTGATCGATGTGGGACTTCTGTCTTAAGTTGGGCGTCACAATTAAGTACGTCTTCTACAAACATTAACATCGATACACCCTAATAGTCATAGGGACTAGGTCGTTCTTTAATCAGTATCAAGTGTACATCTTTAATGCATTCTTTGATCACTATCAAGTGCATGCTTTCCATGTATCAAGTTCACATTTTTATCATCCCCTTTTGACATCATTGAAACAATATAATGTTAGTCAAGTTAAATGTGAAATTACGCAATATCAAACTTATGGCCACTGAATTTACACTAACATAAACATAACAAAAGATTGAGTTAGATATTTTTCAACATGTTAATCCAGTAAATAATATTTTTAACATAACTAATCATAGAGATTCAAAAATGTGCTCTTGATCAATTCAAACTCCAAGCGGTTCTTTCTAAGTGCTCCTCACTTAAGGCTTTGGTGGAAATAGTATTGGTGTAAATTGAAATTTTATTTATGAATTTCAAATTATGAATATGAAAATTCATGTTTGTGACTGCTCGTTTTTTTTTTTTTTTTTGAAAAATAGTGATTCATATATTTATTTGATTCGTATATTTGTTAACTACACATCAATTGAATGTAAATATTAAAAGCATTCAAAAGTACTAACTCAATAATTGAGTGTATCAATTTGAGAGTTGAATCATGAAGAAGAAATTAAATAATTTTCATGATTAATAGTATTTGAGCTTCAAATTTTAAAATTAACTTAACTGGATATTACTTTAAAAGTATGGACACGTCTTAAGGAGCTTATATGTAACGATCGGTTCCCGGCGTTATAGAAAAGCTAACGGGGAAAAATTTTGGGCCGGAAAACTTTTTCGTAGTAACTTGGAATTTCCCAACCTAGTCCAGATTTGGAAGAAATCAGAATCAGTAACATCTAGGGAAATCTGGTAAAAATTGAGCGATCTAATTTTGAATTTGATCACATGAGTAGATAGCTAAGACGTTAAGGAATCCATACGACTTTACGGAATTGAATTCGGGTGAGTAGAACTCCCGAAGCAGATCTTAGCATGAACGGGTAGTTTCTGAGTGTCGTTGGTTGAAGGTGTGTTGTGAAATGGGGGTATTGGAATTATTAAATTTGCTCATTGTAACGTGCAAGCCGCTATGGCGGAAATTCATGGTGCCAGGGTGGGGCCATTGTAGCGGGGTGAGTACCGCTATGGCGGGACAGACACCACTTAAATTGGAAATAAACTCCAAAAACATTTTATTCTGCACTTTTCTACTTTGAGAGCTAGGAGACAACCCCAAGTGCTTTCTTGACGGTTTTTCACCATTCTTAAGGCTAAAGGTAATGTTTTAACTCCCCAAACCCATTTTTTTATCCGTAGAATGTAATCTTGTGGGTAATTATCGATGGGAAAGGGTTTTGATCTGGGAATTATGGTGGAAAAATCCCTAATTTGGATATTGGGATCATGGGTTTGATCTAGGGATGATAGGATTGTTGGTAATTCGGGTAATTAATTATTGTTTATTGATTTCCGTGTTATATTAATTATTTGTAGATCAAGAACAAGCACGAAAACTTCGGAAAGGGAAGAATCAAGTTTCTTAGGGGATTCAAGCTTGTTTTGAGGTAGATGATGGTTGTGATTTCATGTTTTGTGATGTATGTTTGTTTTTGCTTCATTATAATACATGTATATATGTGAATGTTGCATTATTGATCACACTAATTGTAAATGAGGATAGATGAATGATGAATGCCATGAATAATGACTTGATTGTATGATTTTGAGAATGTACTTTGTGATTGTGATTGTGGCTTGTTGAATGGATTGGGTGTTGCGTTCCGACACACTAACTTGGATCGGTTGCCACATTCCGGCATAAACATGGGATCGGTTACCACGTTCCGACATAAATATTGGATCGGGTACCACGTACCGGTACACTAACAGTTTGGGTATGGGTTCCATGAGAGGACCATTGATTTGACATAGCTGTGATATTTGAGAATTGCGAATCTGTTCATTGTTCGTAAATGATATTGATATTGTATATGTTCGGTATATGCATGTTATTATTGTGTTGTAATGACTTATGTATGTTGCACTTATTGGGATAGTCGTGTGATCCTACCAATACATTGTGGTTGTGTACTAATACTACACTTTCTCTCTCTTTGTTGAGTACATGGCATCTTCCGGCGGCTATTAACAAACCTCGCTTAGAAGATCAGTAATCGTTCGAATTCAAGGGTGAGCCAGTTCTTCCAGGCTGCCATGAGTTTCCTTCTGTTTATTTCCACATTTTTGGACTTAGACTAGTTTCTTAGATTTCTTATGTTTAGTATGGGGTTGTACCCTTCTTGTTTAGACTTATGGTTCTTGTTAGAGTTTTGGTACATTGATTTTCAGGTTCTAGGTGTTCTTTCGCATTGATTTATTTGATTAGACTTTTGATTTGGAGTTATGGGAACTCCCTATTTCTTTCCTTAGCATTTAAACTTGCTTCTGTATCTTTAAATGCCTTAGTTTTTGTTAAGTTGCTTAGCTTGAGTAGTAGTAGTGGTTCTCCCACCGAAGGGTTAGTGTGGGTGTCAATCACGATGGTCTGGATCGTGACAAAGTTGATATCAGAGCCTAGATTCATTGATCTCGATGTACCAAAACGAGTCTAGAAGAGTCTTGCGAAACAGTACAGAGACGTCTGTACTTTTCTTCGAAAGGCTATAGGACTTTAGAAAATCTCTCTGTTTTCTCTTGTCTCATTGGTATGTGGCGATTCAAATTGGTCTCTAACCTCCTTCACTCTTCTATCCGCGGATGGTTAACACTAGGTTCAACGACATCAGGCCCGCAACTCCCGTCAATCATCCAGCTGAGGATCTGCAGAGAGAGGTTGCGGTCGAGGCATGGGTAAATGAAGAGCTAGGGGTAGAGGACGAGGAAGGGTGGAACCTACTAGGGATGGAGCACCGGTTGGAGATGCTCCCAGAAATGAGGCCCCTCTTGTGCACCATGAAGAGGTAGAAGAGAATGTAGAAGTTGAGAAGGAGGAGAATGTTGGACAAGAGGAAGAGGTACAGGCTGAGTCTACAGGTATTCCTCCCTTAGACCTAGTGTTAGCTCAACAGATTATGTCGTTTTTGAAATGATTGGTTGGTCCTGGAGTGATTCCCTCTATTCAAGTAACTCAAGCTCCTGCCAATTCCCCTATTGCTATCACTGTCCCAAAGATGGGTGGAAATGTAGGTAATGATGCTTTCTTCCGTCTTTTGTTGGGTCCTGTTATGACTGGTAATGAGCATGAGATGTTGACTAAGTTCTTGAAGTTGAAACCGCCTGTGTTCCATGGTTCCAACAGTGTGGATGCATATGAGTTCATCCTAGATTTCTATGAGAGGCTTCATAAGTTGGGAATTGTCCATCAGCATGGGGTTGAGTTTGTGACTTTTCAACTTCAATGTGAGGTTAATCAGTGGTGGAGAGCTTATGTGGAATGCAGATCTTCAATTTTACCTCCACTTACTTGGATCCAGTTCCACGCTCTGTTTTTAGAGAAATATGTGCCTCACACTTTGAGGGATTGTAAGAAGGATGAGTTCATTTTGGAGCAAGGTGGTATGTCTGTGGCTGCTTATGAGGCCAAGTTCCATGTTTTGTCCAGATATGCTACCCATTTGGTGACTACTGAAGAAGAGAGAATCTGTTTATTTATTAAGGAACTAGATTCTGAGTTGCAGGTATTATCTGTCACAAGACCTCTGCAGGGAAAAGCTTTAATGAGGTAACATACATTGTGAAGAAAGTGGAGGGGGTGAGGTGAGACGGTCAGGCTAAGACACTGGATAATAAAGCCAAAAATTCAGGCAACTTTCAGAAATCTTACTCCAGAGGTACATAGAGGTCGACTCCTGCAGCCCGACCAATTCAGTCTACTATGCCCGCTTCTACAGGTACTTACACTGTAACTCCACCTCAAAATTTGATTCTGGATAGCCAGAGAGCCGCACCTTCGGCGGGCAGCAGGCAATCTTTTGATCGTAAATGTTACAACTGTGAAGAACCTGGGCATATGAAGAGAGATTGTCCCTACCCTCTCATATTGGATTCCGTGCAGCAGCAATGGTACCCGCGAGAAATAGTAATAATGGTCGAGGGCGTCCACAAGGTGGGCGAGGAAAAAATCAGCGAGGCCGCAGAAGTAGGGGAAATGGTAACGCAGACAGAGGTGCAGTGCAGCCAGACAGGGAAGTCGCCCGTTAAGATGACAAGGCTCAGTGTTATGCCTTTTCGGGCAAGACCGAGGCAGAGGCGTCTGACGCAGTGATCACATGTACCATTCTTGTCTGTGACCGGATGGCTAATATGTTATTTGATCTGAGTTCTACTTATTCTTATGTATCCGTGTGATTTGCCTTAGAATTTGCTATGATTTGTGATATACTTGATGCCCTCATCCATGTTTCTACCCCAGTTGGAAAGTCTGTCATAGTCACCCATGTCAATCGTGCTTGTCCTATTTTGTGTATGGGGTTTCAGACTTGAGCTGATTGAGTGATTTTGGATATGACTGACTTTGATATAATCTTAGGCATGACTTGGTTGTCTCCCCTATTATGTTGTGTTTAATTGTAATACTAAGTCTGTAACTCTAGAAATTTTGGGAAGGGAAAAGTTATAGTGGGAAGGAGTGTACAAGACTAAGCAAGCTAAGATCATATCCTCCATTCGGGTTAGGAAACTGGTAAGGCAGGGTTGTTTGGCTTATTTTACTCATATTCGGGATGTTGAGGTTGAGTCTCCATTTATTGAGTCTATTTCTGTGGTGTTAGCATTTAGAGAAGTGTTTGATTTACCTGGTACGCCTCCGAATAGAGATATAGATTTCTGCATTGATTTAGAACTTGGTACTCGTCCCATTTCTATCCCTCCATATCGCATCGCTCCGGCAGAACTAAGAGAGCTTAAGGCACAAATCCAAGAACTTCTTAATAAGAGATTTATACGTCCTAGTGCTTCACCGTGGGGTGCTCCAGTTTTGTTTGTTAAGAAAAAGGACGGTAGTATGAGGATGTCTATAGATTACCGGTAATTGAATAGGGTCACCATTCAAAACAAGTATCCATTGCCTCGAATATATGATTTTTTTGACCAATTGCAAGGTGTATCAGTTTTCTCTAACATTGATCTAAGGTCTGGTTACCATCAGTTAAAGATTAGGCCTGGGGATGTGCCTAAGACAACATTTAGGACCCGTTATGGGCACTACGAGTTTCTAATTATGTCGTTTGGGTTGACTAATGCGCCTGCAACTTATATGAGTTTGATGAATGGTGTGTTCAAACCATTTCTTGATTCTTTTATTATAGTCTTTATTGATGACATTTTGTTCTATTAAAAAGTTAGAAAGATCATGCCGACCATCTTCGTATTGTTCTGGGTGTTCTTGAAAAACAAAGATTGCATGCAAAATTTTCTAAGTGTGAATTTTGGTTGACTTCGGTTACATTTTCGGGGGCATGTAGTTTCAAAAGAAGGGGTAACGGTAGATCTCCAAAAGATTGAGGCGGTTAAGAATTGGATTCATCCTAGATGTGTGATGAAAGTTAGGAGTTTTGTGAGGCTCGCTAGCTATTATCATCGATTTGTAAAGAACTTCGCTTCTATTGCCACACATCTGACAAATTTGACCAAAAGAAGGTACCTTGGATCGGGTACCACGTTCCGACATAAACATTGGATCGGGTGCCACGTACCGATACACTAACAGTTTGGGTGTGGGTTCCATGAGAGGACCATTGATTTGACATAACCGTGATATTTGAGATTTGCAAAATTATTCATTGTTCGTAAATGATATTGATATTGTATATGTTCGGTGTATGCATGTAATTATTGTGTTGTAATTGTCACGCTTTGAGCCTACACCCTGAGCTGGACTGGCACTCGAAGACCATTGCTGGCCCCAAGCAAACCCTTGGCCTGACTTACTTACTCATCGAAAGACTTAAACATAAAAAGATTTAACTCATGCATAACTTAAGAAATAATAGTTAGCCAAAATGGCAACTCAGTCTTTAAACAACATCGGAATAAGAATGTAAAGACAACTAAACTACTAACTGTCTATGAAGCCTCTAAAATAACTGAGATGGATGTTGGGACAAACCCCACAACATCCTAATGAACTAAACTAGAAAGCGAATAAAAGAGTCTTCCGGTATGCAAGGAGGCTCACCAACAGACTCTGAATGCTCAAGCTGGATCAACGAGGCGCTGGATGCTGATCTTGGTTACCTGCGTATGCATCATAAGACGATGCAGGCCAACTGACATCAATACATTGAATGTACGAGTATGCGAGTTGAAATGCTAACAAACATAGGCTCGAAAAAGATTATGGAAGAAACACTTACCCTGGCTCTTCTCAACTCATGAATACTTAACTGAACTCATTTCAATATAAAGCAGTTTAAAACAAGTGTCATATAAAGAAAAAGGAAAATTGATTAAAACATGGTTTTCAACTCTTTGTGTATGCAAAAATATAAATAACTCTGAGATGTACAAAAATACCAAATAAACTGGTGTTAACTCATAATCATAAAAACATATCATGCTTCCTCTCAAAGTCTACTTGTACAATGCACGAATGAAGTCCCATACCCCCATTCATACTAAGCAGAACTTCTTGAGGAACAATGCAATTACTATTGTGGGAGTTTCTCTAACCGACAACCACCACTATGAATCTAAGTGGTGATACAACACTTTACCTCACGCTGCCAAAGCCGTCCTATACCCTGCCAAAGATATAGGACCTAAAAGACGTTTGTAAAAGACTTTTGAAAACTTTGATGAACTTAACTTGACTTAAATCTTAACTTCGCTTGAATTGACTCTTAACTTTCCTTGAATTGAATTATGGATTCAAGGATTATGATTTGTGATAGGAAAGGTCTCTTGATGTTTAGGAATAGTTTTGATTTGCTAAACTTGAAAAAAGTTACGAAAACACCGTATTGGAACAAGTCCGCCACGCGGAGATGCTCCTAAATAAATGCTCGCAAAATTAAATTTTGAGACAGTGGAGTCCACGTCCTCTCCGCGACGCGGAGCAGATTTTTGTTCACAGGGACGTGGACTTGTTTCATGAACCTTACTCGACTTTTTCCTTCTTCATTTTTCAACTTCAATCCACCTAAATTCGATTATCTTCCTCAATTTCGTTTTAAATCCCGATGCCTAGCATGTATACTCAAGAAACTAACTCAAAGCAACCCTAAACTCAATGTAAGGATTTCATAAACTTCTCAATTCGTCCTAATTCGCTAACAACATTCGAATTCAATAATATTTGGCAAGAACATTAATTTCCCAACTCTTCTAGAATGAATTTCACTGAATTAAGCATGTTTGGCACGTGGGTGAATGAACCCAACGCTATGAGAGACTCACATACCTTGTAGGGTCAATTCCTTGGCGAAATCCACAAGCTAAACCTTCAAGAACGACGAATTTTGCTCTTCCTCCTCTTTTCTCCTCTTGCGTTATTTCTCCAAAAACCCTAGCGTAAATTCCAATTGCCTAAACTGAAGCAATTCAGTTTTGACCCTTAATTAATTCACCAAAAATGAATTGAATTAATAGGGCAAGGAAAAGACTAAAATACCCCTTAAAATTTGGATTGGACATTTCCTTATTCGAACATCCCAACTTCCAAAGGGCATAACTCACTCATCCGAACTTGGCGGCGTTGGAAAGATTATTCCAAGGTATTTCCAACCATATCTAGAAATACACCTAACTCATCCTGAGCTAGAAGTTATAGTCATTTGAAGTTGACCAAAAACTCACTTTAACTTTAAAAAATTCAGATTTCCTTATACTTTCCAAAAATGACTATTTCCATATTTTAAACTTCTTTCTAGTTATTTCAAATTGCGAGATGTTACAGTAATGACTTATGTATGTTGTACTTATTGGGATAGCCGTGTAATCCTACCAGTACACTGTGGTTGTGTACTGATACTGCACTTGCTCTCTCTTTGTTGAGTACATGGCATCTTCTGGCGGCTAGTGGTAGACCTCGCTTAAAAGATCAGTGATTGTTCGAATTCAAGGGTGAGCTAGTTTTTCTGGGCTGCGATGAGTTCTCTTATGTTTATGTCCACATTTTCGGACTTAGACTAGTTCCTTAGATTTCTTATGTTTAGTATGGGGTTATACCCTTCTTGTTTAGACTTATGGTTCTTGTTAGAGTTTTGGTACATTGACTTTCAAGTTCTAGGTGTTATTCTGCATTGATTTGTTTGATTAGACTTTTGATTTGGAGTTTATGGGAACTCCCTATTTCTTTCCTTAGCATTTAAACTTGCTTATGTATCTTTAAATGCTTTAGTTTTCGTTAAGTTGCTTAGCTTGAGTAGTAGTAGTGATTCTCCTACGATGGTCTGAGTCGTGAAAATATATCTTAAATGGTTTGTTGAAGATAAAGGTAATTTTGAGTGTCAGTTAACGATGTATATCTTGAGTATATTTATGTACCGCAATGCATATTGTTATGTGCAACATGTATATATCATATGTAATGTCATGTACAACAATATTATGTGCATGGTATACATATAATATATAATGACGTATAGAAGATACAAATGTATACACATGACATACATAAGATTGATTTTCCTTTTAAATTCAATATGAAATTTGACCCAAAAGTTCATCAAATTTGTTCAAGTCTCTCTTAATTTAAAATTAAAATATAAGCTCCTATCTTATGTAGAAACACTTTTACAAAAAAAAAAAAACTCGAACACCAATCTATAGGAAACAATCAAGAAATTACAAATTAAAAAGTATACTACTTAAGACTTCTATTAACAAAATATTAATATACTTATATTTAATTACAAATTAAGTTTTTAAATTACATACATAATAAAACATTTAATTTTTGTATCTAATTTTTTTTTTTTACCCGATTTTTCTCTCTCTGACTCTTAGGGGTCGTTTGGTTGGGAAGTAGTTATTCCAGGATTAACTATCCTGGGATAAATTATCCCACCATGTATATGGGATAACTTATCCCATCACCATGTTATAAATGGTGGGATAAGTTATCCCAAGCATGTCAACCAAACAAGACATCTAAATTTTATCCCATGACTATTATTTTATTCTAGGACTAGTTGTTCTTATCCCTCACACCAAATGTAGTTTGTGCCATATTATGTGGAGTGTAATTAGGTATTTGATTTTATCATATATTCTCTTTCCTTAAATAGACCCACATACACACGTTTGATTATTTTTTTAATTTCTTTTTTTACGTTTTGTAGTCATTTATTGGGATCATATTGATGTATTCCTTTTATATAGAGATTTTTATGGTACCAATAAAGTTGGTATAGTTATCAATAACTGAGTTATAGTTTCAAAAAATATTAGACATCCTTTTTCACACGTTTCATTATTTTTTTTATTTCTTTTTTTACGTTTTGCAGTCATTTTTTGAGATCATATTGATGTATTCCTTTTATATAAAGATTTTATCAATAAAGTTGGTGTAACACCCCGTATCCTAGATAGACCAAAATACAGATATTGAGATGTTGCAGGTGCAACTTACGGTCGCCATCCACGGACCATAGGTCAAACCACGACCCATGCTGGTGGTCTGTGGTTCACCACTGCAACCCCTCCCCAACCCAGCTTGGGAAAATCGGCTAAGTTTCGACCCACAGACAGACCCACGGTCCGTGGTCTGTGTCCGTGGATCAAGACCTCCTTTACCTAGCCTCTGACACAAACTACGGTCGACCAGCACGGATCGTCGTTCGATCCACGGTCCGTAGGTCTGACCGTAGATGAGGGTCAATAGCCAGTTAGCAGAAAATTATTGGTGGGTCAACTTCAGATGGTCATAACTTTTAGCACAAAAGGATTTATGTGTGCCATGACCTATGATATGATAGATAATTGAATCCTCTTTCCAACGCCACCGAGTTTGCAAAAATCCGACCTCCGAGTAAAAAGTTATGCTCGTTTTAGTGAAGGCCTGTCGAGCAGGCTTGACTTACGGACCCAACCTACGGACCGTCGATTGACCTACGGCCCGTAGGTCCAGTCCGTCGGTCACTCCGACAGCAATTAAGTCAGGGGTCTTTTGGTATTTTCTTATTCCGTTTAACCCCTAAGATACGTCGTTTAAACCCTAAATAATGAGATTTTAGTCAGTTTAAGCCTAGAAACATAACTAGAACTTACCTAAGTCAAATAATTAATCAAACTTAGAAGAATTAGAAGCAAGAGAGGAGAAAAAGGTCAAGAACCCTAGTTCAAGAACGCAGCAAGGTTCCATCAGTTCCAGCCCAGAA
>JAJOOO010005335.1:0-14059 GCA_029582685.1 Solanum piurae | reverse complement strand
CTCGGTATTCGAAGTCCACATTAGAACCTTGACTAAATTTGGATTGCGCACGGCAGGGCCCATTCGGGGGTGGTGCTCCCAACATAATTTTCTCCATATCCAGGAGCACTCCCACCAGTGCACCACAATCCATGTTGGTTTCTTATCTTGTTTTGCTTGAATTAACATGCTGATAGTGTAATTAAAAATTAAAGGATATTTATTTAGAATCTTGCTTTTAAAAGGACACTTTTTGAGAATCATATACTAAAATATTATTAAAACGATGCGTGAGATGGATTCAAGACAGTGCAGACAGTTGGACCCAGTGTGTGTGTATATATATATATATATATATAGTGATAACGTGATATATGATCTGATAAAAATAGTACTCCATTTAGAATAATAAGTTAAGTTTTAGTACTAATCAATCATGTAAATAATCTTTACACGGACAATTATTAGCTAGGGAACCGTTAAGATGTCAATGAGAGGATAAGAATCAAGTGATTATGAAAATTACGATAAATAAAAGATTTGCCACAATAATATAAATTATTGTTTTATTATATTTATGGACAATAATAAATATAAATATTTTTAATCAATACTTTATATTAATATCGTTAAATATTTTTATGACGATAAATACTACTACTAAAAGAAAAATTTATTGTCACCAAATGTCTTTTTTATCGCGGTGGAATGTCATATGAATTTCTTGCTCCTTACTTAATCTTGAAAGTATAGCAAAGCATGTGAATTTCTGACTATCATCTAATCTCTTTATCCACTGCTGCTTAAATTTACATGGCTTTTTTGCTTTTGTTGATAGGGACTTGCATAAACCATATTATACCTAGGAAGCTGGATAAAGTTGGTCAAAAAAAGAGCACTACTCCATCAAATTAAAGAGGGTAACAAATTTTGTTTTTTATCAGGCCTGTCAGTTTAGATTTGTATCAAAAAATCTTATTAATATTTTGTATATGAGATTTAAAATAGAGAAATACTTATCATTTCACGATAACCCTAATTTTTTATACAGAAGGTAATAAATACTACAAGTAACCAACTTACGTAATGACATCCTTAGACAAAGCTAAAATCAACACAATCATATTAGGACGATTAAAGTCAGATCAATTTCAAGCACCGAGAGGGTAGATGTCACTGCCAAAAAACAAGTCTTTTCTATCGCTAATTAGTGAAAAATTTGTGTTATAAAATATGATATTTTCTCTTATTTTCTACCGGACCAACTCACTTGAAAAATGTATGTTTCACTTAAAACATATTATTATTTTTTCTTTTCTCACTGATTCAATCAAAATATCTGTAAGAATAACCATTTGAACATTTTCAGTAGAAAATTTCAATACAACTTTTAGTTTATTGCATCTAACTAACATATACACAATTATTTTGTTCATGTATCGAAAAATAGCTCAATTATGCTATACTATACTATAGTACTATACTATATCATAAAAAATTGCAGCACGTAAATACTAAATATGGTCCTAGATAACACAAGCAGGCCCGTTGCCATATATGAATGAAATTATCATGTAAATATAATATAGTCACCTCGTGAGTAACTGACTTTATAATATATAGTTATAATGTACGAAATTACAATTGGGAACAAACAGGGGCGGACCTTAGAGGTTGCCAAGGGGATCACCCGAACTCTCTCGATAAAAAATTATGTTGTATATTTAAGATATATTTTTTAAGAATTTTTATGTCTATATATTGATTTGAACCTCCTAAATGTAAGATTAAAGGTTGACTTAGTGGTTGAGGGGTTCAAAACTAACCTAGAGGTTCCAAGTTTGAATCTTAGGCACTACTCTTTTTTTTCCGACCCCTCTTAATGAAAATCCTGGATCCGCCACTCAAAAGCAAAAAGTTACAAAGTAACGAGCTAGAGGGTATAGAGGCAAAAAGTTACAAAGTAACGAGCTAGAGTGTATAGAGGGGGTAATGTGGCATTAATATAGCCACGGGACACATATTTTTTAAAATAATTTGTCATATATTAATAGCTATGGATAGAGGGCAGAGTCTAAATATAAAACAAAGCAGGGTCAATTTTGGTGAACAGAAAAAAAAACAAAATAAATAAAAGAAATAGAAGTAAATTAATAATGCTGTATTCAAAGATGTAATGGAATAGTATAGGTTCTTCAAGTCTAAAATACAAACAATTTTATCAATTCTCAGATCGATTTAATGTGATCGTGTCATCACCATTTTTTATTTTTTTTTAGTTGTGTTTATTTATTATTTAATAATCTTATTTTATCGTGTACCTACCTTTTTTAAGTAGCTCTAATATACCCATACTCTACTTTTCTTGTAGATTTATCCTTCAAATTATTAATATGTAACATTTTGTAATGATAAAAAATGGTACAATCTATCTAAAATATTATATTTATTAATAACATAGTATAATACGATATTATACATCATAAAGCAATTTGTAACAATCATTCAAACAAGGTACTCCCTTCATCCCTATTTATTTGTCAAATTTTGACTTGACACAAAATAATAATTGATACAATAGTCTTATCATTTTACATCTATTAATTGATAGGATCCCAAATATATTTACTGACCGTTGAAAGTAACATAAAAGCTTTGGAATTGGAGGAAGTTATAGTTGTTGTCCAATTAGGTGAATTTTCCCCACTATTTATGGCTAATTAGTGGTCAAGCCGACACCCATTAGATTGGATTAGTTTAGCTACAGTAATACCTGGGAGGTTTCTATTGGTGACATGTGCGGGTTGATATTAGCTGACAATAAAATTAGCTCGTGAAATTATAATTCGTTTAAATTTAATTGGATTATTGATCCGCTTATCTATATACTGTATATAGTTATGATAAAAAAAAAAAAAAAACTCCCTCTAACTCAATGTATATGTTGCTGTTAAAATTTTGATTGAAATTCAAATATGAAAACTTTAATTTTTTAAAATAAAAGTTGTATATTTAAAAATTATGTATAAAGTATTATAAATCACAATAATTAATAATTAAAAATATTTAAAATGCATATTAAGTAATTTCGGTAAAAAAAATTTAATCAACTCTACCACATAAACAAAGAGAGTATGAACTAAGAATTTATATAAGAACAATCAAAGCAATCAAAACTTAATTAGTAAGAATTGAGCGGCTTGAGTATTGACTCATATTTTAGTTTATTCAGTGCAAATAACTTTTGAGCAGATCAATAATCAATTTATTTATTACTCTTTCTATCTCAATTTAAGTGTTTTAGTTTGAGTGAGAATGAAATTTAAGAAAATAAAAGAAAATAATTAAATCTTGTAATCTTAAATTAAAAATGTACGTAACCTTTTAAATAATATGATCTTAAATTTGTCATACAAGACATTGAATTAAAAAAAATTACTACTAGATAAAAAAGAAACACTAATTTTTAGACAAAACAAAAAGTAAAATATAAAATATTTAAATAGGGATGAAAAAATAAATTAATTTATTTTGATCCGTTTAAAATTAACTCAATCCGTCCATTTATAACTTCTAAATATGAATAAATAAACTAATATATCAGTGGAAATTTCTCAAGTAACAATTGGTTCATTGAACCCAGGGGTCTTACCTAAGCTATTACATCATATGATAGTGATAATAATGATATAATAGTTATACAAAATCTTGTGTATGTAAATATAAATATAAATATTTACACCAATTAAATATACACACAAATAGGGGCTCGACACCATACGTACGTATATTGGAAGTATCTAATTTGCTTCTCTATTATAGAAGTCGTACAAAGATAAAAAGCTCCGAGACTTTGCTTGTAACACACACAGTAATCGATCAATTTATTTTTATTTATTCAGTATACGAAAAATAGTTATTCAATTTTATATATTTCTTTTTAAAAAAAAGATGATTTATTATTTCGTATTCTTATTATTAAATATTTTATATTTTTTAATATTTAGATGACTTATAATAATAATAGTGATATAATAAAATTGTCCTTATATTTTAAAAAAAACTATATTAAGTCAAACATATATGAGTAAAGATGAATGAAGTGAGTAACTCCTTGAGTCCAATCTCAACTCCCTCGCGAGGAAGGTCTCATTTTCATCAATGACCCCTATTATAGTATTTTTGAACCTTTTTTTTTGAAAATATTTTGATACGTTGAATTCGTTCATTTCATGTCATTAATGACAAAGACAAACATAAAATACTTTTGTTAGCACAAAGGGTATGAATTAATCTTGCCAAATTATAACGGATGATCAAGCTAAACAATTTCGGATAGTAATATATAAATTTGAACATAATTGAATAAGCATGATGAATTTAAACTCACTCTTATTAAGTATTGTAAGAAAATCGAGTTTAAGTCCACTTTAGCTTGTTGAGCCTTCCACATCAATCAAGCACAGGAAATTTAATCTGCTTATATGAGTTTAGATAATTCTCACTTTGAAAATTAATTTTTACGAAGTTGCGAGTAAGACTTTACAAGTCTTGGATGTTCTCATTTTGTCTGCATAGAGAAGACGCCAAGTTTTTGGACCCCCACCGCACCCCCCTTAATTAGTTAAGTTGTGATGGCAAAAAGTTAAGAAGAGGAATATTAATTGTATCTCTCTAAAGAGACAACATAGATTGGGTTTCCTTATTCAAGGTGGACAATTTGCTTATTCACCAACTCGTTGTCTGTCCTTCTAATTTCACTTCTTCACCTTTTTATCTGTCTTTCATTGTATCCTTTCTGTCATTGGATAAAGCCTTTATGTTCACTGAAAATGAAAGGAGATACTCCTTCCGTTTTAAAAAAATGACCTAATTTCCTTTTTAGTCTGTTTCAAAAAGAATGACTCATTTCTTTTTTTGGCAATATTTTAACTTCAACTTTGCATGTGGCATGTTTAAGACCACAAGCTTAAATGACATTTTGATACATTCGACATACTTAAATTTAGAATCACAAGATTAAAAAATGTTCTTTTTTTTCTTAAACTTTACAGATTTGAAAGTTTTACACGCGTCTTCTCCCCAATAGTAGTAGCGGAACAGGACCACGCCCCAATTCCAAGTCACAAGGTCTGCCACTTCCATAATTTTCTTCTCCCACACTAAAATAAATCAAAGGTGCCCTACTATACTCATATATTTCAATCTCAATTCAACAATATTAAAACTACACTAAAACCTCTCTAAATTAATATTCGATAAATTAATACTTTCCTCCGGTTTCGACTTGAGCAAATGGAAAAAATCACCAATTTGGATAAGATAATATATTTTCAGAAGACCCCTATGTAAATATATGGTCTCATTAATATCATAAATTAATAATTCTTTAGTACAAATATATTTAAGACAATTTAGTAAAATATGATTCTATTGTGTTCTGGTTTTTTTTTAAAATTTAAATTTAGTTGAAGCTCATCTCTAACTTTTCTTATTGCATCCAAGAGCTCCGGTGTTGTTTTTTCGAACTGAACCATAAAATTGTGAAGAGTTCCAGATGTGATAAGTGTTTCCATACGCGTAACTGGTTCCAAAGGTATAGTATCATCTTCAACTTCATCATCAACATTGCTTTTTCAGATGGTATCCACAATTTCTTCTAAGCTTTGGACCTCTGAAAATGTATCACTTTCACTCGGATAATCCAATAGGTTATTGACATCCATTTTATTGTGGTAACCGAGATCATTAATCATGACCTCAAGTTCATGAATGACATTTTCACAAGTAGGTTCATTCAAATTCTCTGAGATTGCATCCTCCGAACAAATTTTACAGTGTCGAAAATAATTTGCTATTGTCTCTTGCTGAACATTTGTTGTCCAAACATGGATTGCAAAATTGATAGCATCCAAAACATTGATCTTTGTTGAATCAGTTTGTCCCACTTCATAGCCTTCTAATATCCTACGATAAAATATGTTCGATAATACATCTTGAAAACTCTTATTATCACAGCATCACAAGATTGAAATTAGTACGATACAATGATTTTGATGTATTCGTTGTACTTTATGTATAATAATTTTTTTTATGTGAAATCAATAAATATGATAGATAAATTAGTAAGATACAATGATTTTGATATAATCAAAATTAATCTTCATCAAATCTCAAACCATTCTTTAAATTAATAAATATTAATTTATCGATTAAATAATATCTCTATAAAATAATAAAATTTCATGGTCCACCTATATTAATTTATAGAGGTTTTACTGTACTTTTTTAATTTTTTTTTAATATAATAGAATATACCTCTCACTCACTCTCGAATTATTTGATGTAGTATGATTCGAAAAGAAATTTAGTAACTATGTGCTTAATTGTGAAAATTAAATATTATTTATTTTATTTGAAAATTTTAAGGTTTGAGTCGCAGTTAAAGTAGTATTTAGTCATATATTCAAATTTTGAATATATTTTTTTTCTAAATACTTATTAATTTTGTTAAACTAGTAAAATTATTCCGATGTGCGGAATCTCTGCTGGGTCCGTTCCACTGCCAAGTTTCTGGCAGAGGACTCTTCTTTTCTCAATGGGTTCTTATTTCCTTTTCTTTTTTTTTGTCTTTGTTTGTTCTTGTCTTGTGCCAGCTTTTGGACCAGGATAGTTGTGCAACTTTTTTTACTTTTTTTTTTAATAAGCAAATTACAGAAAGGTAAAATTACAATCTATCTCTTAAAAGTTTAATATTACAGAAATCTTTCAAACGGATACAATAATATAAGCGCTGATATATTAATCTGATGCGCGAAATACATTAATCGTTAAGTAAGATACATTACATTTTATACATGATACACTAATCTGATGCGCGAGATACATTAATTTGATGCGCGAAATACATTAATCTGATGCGCGAGATACACTAATCTGATGCACGAGATATACTAATCTGATGCGCGAAAATGAGAGATTTTGGAGATTTGTAAAACTTATAGGGAATAATGATAATAAGTAAACTAAAATGTGAGATTTCTGTAATTTTTCCA
This sequence comes from Solanum piurae, assembly GCA_029582685.1. NCBI lineage: Eukaryota > Viridiplantae > Streptophyta > Magnoliopsida > Solanales > Solanaceae > Solanum > Solanum piurae. Next base: position 7,025 of record JAJOOO010005335.1, on the reverse strand, counting down.
TAATAATATAAAGGGGCATCTTGCCCCTACCCTTTAAATTTTTATTTTTTTAATCTAAAATATACAGTCAAATCTCTTCTGAAAAAGTAAATATTTCAAAATAAATTGCCACTAATATATTAGATTATACCTCTCATATACGAGGTACTGCGTATTAGTATTGAAAAAAATTCCACTTTAGTTGAAACTGATGAAGTGGAAAATGGAGTTGTGTTAATTTTTTTCAAATAATATTTTGTTTTTATTGAACGTAATTTTCCATAATTTAAATTATGTACTTCAACTATAAATATACACAAATAGACACATAAACTTATATAAAATTGAACAAGTAAATACATACCTTACATAATAATTCGCATGCAATACATTTAAACTGATTTTGTATAATATTACGTAGAACACATATTATGCTTATATAAGAATCATTTTAACGGTAGCCGCCAACAAGAGAAGTAAACCATTTTACATTTTTCCCCTTAAGAGGAATCTTCATCTTTTGGTTTTTGTTTTGTTTTTGGTTTTTTTACCATAAAAAAAATGTTACGATAGAAACCTCTCGTAGAAGTAATGAATATTTATTTGGAAAGTCCAAATTCAGTTAATTTTGGGACACCTATTTTAGCCAAAACATGATCTTATTATGAATGTCACCTTTATTTGTTTGTGGAAATTCCAGTTAGACATGGAATATAATTTACATAATAATATTGTGCGTTTGTTTACATGTATGCATGTTTGCATTGTACTGATGATCACCATTCAATTCATCTACACACATTTTAAGTTATACATAAAGGTCCTACCCTATGAAATTTTCACAAACTTATTTACGTATTTCCTTTCGAGTGAAACATTAAATTCGGTCACAAACAACACGTAACTTTCACACCCAATTCGGAACTTCCTGTGTTTGATGAGTGGCATGCACACCATGAAAGCAGTTTCTTCGTTTTAATTTATGTGGCACCTAGCTAGCTAGTCAATTTGACTAAAAAAAAAATTAAAATCAAGTTTGATTAGATCAACTTAAGGTTGTTGAATCGAAATTTAGATATTCAAAAAATATAAATTGCATTTTTTCTCGTATCAATATAATTATAAAATATATAAATATATATATATATATATTATAAAATGTTGGTCATGACTTTACATTATTTGAGTCTCAAAAAAAATAAAAAAAATGTCGCATTACGAGGGAATCCATGTATATTCGATAAGGGATTATTTAGTAGCTAGTAAGAGTTATGCAAATATTATTAATGTAAGGATTAGTTACAAGAGAATATATGTATTATTTTGTCTATGTAATTATATGCAGAGATTAGTTACAAGAGAATCTATGTATTATTCAATAAGGGGTCGTTTAATTTGGTACTCCCTCCGTTCTTTTTTACTTGTCAAATTTTGACTTGATGCACCTATTAAGAAAATATTGATTGATATAGTGAGTTTACTATTTTACCTCTATTAATTGATAGGATCCCAAATATATTTACTCACTACATTTTTCAAATACATTAACTCGATGTTAATAAATTGAGGGTATAATATGAAAAATAAATTGTCTTTTTTTTTATTTATCAAAAATGACATCAAATTAGAAAATATTTGACAAGTAAATAGAGACGGAAGGAGTAGCTAATAAGAGATATGCAAATAATATTTATGTAAGAATTAGTTACAAGAGAATATATGTATTATTTTGTGCATGTAAATTGTAATTATATGCAAAGATTAGTTATTCATGTATTTAAATAATATATAGATTTCCTCATAACTTATACATATATTGGTTATGCATATTTCAAAATAACAAACCATATATAGTGTTGATTTTATACATGAATAATTTACCTCATAATTAACTACCAAACATGATATTAATTATACAGAATTCAATACCAACATATAACTCACCTCCAAAGCTGCTACCAATCTTAATAGTATTTTAGTAAGAGGGAGAAGGAAACTAGCTTGGAGCTATTAAAATTATGCGTGGTGTCAAATTATACTTTAAGAGGCCATGGCATACACTAATTGACTTTAAATTGAGTTATTCCTGAAATCATATCAAAGTGTAATTAATAGTACATTATTTTTTTTAAAAGTCATAAGCATGCTTGGAAGATTAGTGGTCTAATCACCTAATAAAGTCAAGCTATAAAAAGAGCTAGTCCTGCCTATATTAACATGGAAGTTGATTTAATTTGATCTTAAGAAAGAAGGATAAGATGAGTAACAAAAGGGTTAAGATAATTTACTAGTAGTAATGTACTACTCCTAGCTAATCTATGTTAACAAATTGGATGAAAGTAAATTTAATTATGGTGGATAAGGATGAAATTAAATGTGTGAAAGAGACTTAAAAAAAGAGATTCCTAGCTCCTACTTCTAGGCTGGCAGCTGCTAAATGTTGATTAATTATGCCCCTTGTTTTAAGGAAACTTTATTAATTAAGCCTTTAATTAATTAATTAATTAAGAGAAGATGCGCATGATGTGGAGAGGATTCCTTGTCATAAACACTTTTTAATTATCTCTTAAAATAATGCATTTTGTTTCATTTTGCTTAAGCTAATTGGTGTCATGTTTATCCCGACAAGTCAAGCTCATGTTTCCAATCTTCCAACTTGAAATATTATATTATACATACATTAATTTTAATTCATTACTAACTTTTTTTATTTTATAAATTTTTCATATCATCAAATTAAATTGACCTACCTACAATAATAGATACTAATATTTATTTACAAGTTTACTATGGTAACTTGAAAAACTATATTATAATCATGTGACAATCAATATAAATATTTTTACACTATCAGCGTATATAACAAAAATTCGTATTGATTTATAATAGGTAGACTATTGGATCAAAAGCCAAAATTTTGGCTAATCAGAATCATCCTCTTGATAGATGTACATTTTAATTAATTAGAATAATACAGTATGTAATGTCATTAAGCTATCTTTATCATGTTCTTGACTGTGCGTCCACCTTTTTATTCTCCCTTCAAAAGATAAAGCTTTTGCTCTAGTGGTCCTAATTAATTAGTATATAATATTAATTAATCACACCTTAATCAGCTTTTAGTTCCATCTAATTTGTCTGTACATTCATTTAAATATTGATAGCTACTATGCAGGCAGCCAACACACACACACACACGATGATAGTAAATACCCTGGCTCATGAGTCATGTATGGTGTGTATCCAAATTACATAAATATTACTAGGAAGTTAAATGACCAAGAAAAGTTACTTAATTTTTTTTTTATACATTAATTATCTTTAAAAGAAGTTAAGAATGAATAGAAATTTTAGGTTCGAACCTTATCTGACACGAAATTGCTTTTATTAAGGAGCTTTACTTTTTAATGTGAATTTTTCAACATGTAAAGGGATATGTGTGATTGGGTCCTTAGATTCGTGATGGGTGATCAATATATATAGTCACACAAATGAGATATTTGGTGTCAAATATTTAGCGGCAATTGAGTTAATATTATTGCATTCAAAGTTACTAAAATCTTTAGCAACATTTACATAGCATGCAAATTATAAATATTTATATTTATTATTGTCATTAAATATAATATATTTATTTTGTCTTCTGAGTTTGAGCCAACTATGCTTCGTTCTACGAACTCCTATCCATCTTTTATTAACCATATATACCTAGGAATTCAACTATCCATAATTTACGCCGTAATTTGTGCCAAAATATTGGTATGTTTTTTATGACTATAAAAATGATGCCCTAGGAATCCATTAACCAAATGCTAATGTCATATGATTCCATATTCCACAAACTTCCGGTTAATTTTGATTATGGATATTAAGACGGAGTAAGGATTTAAACTTTATGGGTTAAAAATTCTAGAATGATGATATCAGGTGTTAACAACTGAATCTTAAGTTTAACTTTTCTACATATGGTTAGTGAATTTCTTAAGACAAATATAAAGTTTAGACTAAGTGCTCGTTTGGATTGGCTTATTTTAGGTTCTTTTAAGCCAAAATAGTTTTTAAGCAGTTTTGAAGTGTTTGGGTAAAGTTAAAAAGTGCTTATAAACACTTATTTTAAAGCCAAAATAACAAAAATAAGCCAAAAGCCATAAGTTAGAAATCCTAACTTATGGCTTTTGACTTATAAGTCATAAGCCAAAAGCCAATCCAAACAGGCCCTAAAATTATTGGGTTCGGCCAAACTAGTAAGTAACATTTTGTCTCCTCCCTACACCTACTCAATCAAACCGAACTTGAACGAATTAATATAGAACCGATGTATTTATTTATTACATTTGTTATTTGATATCTACTTTCGAATCATATCAGAAAGTCTAGAGCTATCAAAGACGACTTTATTCTACAAACTCAAACCCAAAACTTTTTATCATAGATGAAGTATGAAGATATACTTCTCTGTCATCACACCCTCAACCTTTGGTGGTTTTTTTTAATCAACCACCTTTTGAAATTATTTAAGTTTAAAATGAATGTAACACTAAATACATCAATCTTCGTTTGAGACATTGGGCCGGTTTGGATCGGACTTCAACCTGAAACGTCTAGTTAAAAAAGAGTAGAAATTTTCAACCTATTAATGATGATTTTACTGTATATATTTTATGGGAAACAAACCCTTCGCACTTTAATTAATTGTTAAAAGGTGAAAGAAGAAGCAAGTCTCAAACCAATGATCAAATTAAACAACATAAAGTAAGATAATTAACTTCCACCAACTTTAAGCATGCACATGGCCATCCACTTATTATCTTTTTGGTTTTTCCACAGGATCCTTATTCCTTGGAACCTTCCTAAAACTTTTTCCCACAACTAAGGTACAAATTAATTAAAGGCAAAGTTGTGATTTAAAATTAGTGGGTTCAGTATGATTTTAGTGTTGTATACATATCAAATTAAGAATTATACAATATATGAATCACATGATCGATTTGCCTTTCCTTAGAGGAAGTTTCGATAAGCTTAGTCCTTATGTGTTGCCATTGCCATGTATGTCATAATATAAAACAAAATAATTGTTTTTTATTATAACAATAATAACTTAGATCAGAAAAAATTATGTGTATATATGCATATCTATCTTGAAAAACTGACAGAAACTAGGATATAATTAATTAATAGTGCACCCACGAAAAGCATAAGAGTTTCTTTTGTGTCGCTGGTACAAGGCAGAAAAACTACCCGTGAGACTAGTGTTTGAATCCAACTAGAGTGTTATTTCATTATTTTTATTTTAAGTTTAGCGTAGAGATCATATTTTGGTGCACCCGAAGTACTCTTCAAATCCTAGGTTCGCCTCTAACTTAAATAGGAGGGTGTGGAGGTCATGTCACGTATATATTAAGGTAGAAGGTTAGTAGCTAGATAGTAGAATATTGTCTTGCTTTCGAGGGTTCAAATTTGTTGGTGTTTGTCGTTGTAGCCAGGGGCGGCTCTAATAAATTGGTGGCCTAAAGCCAAATTCGAATGGAGGCCTTAAATTCAAATATATATTTTTTATGAAGTTTATTATAGCCAATTATTTAATCTTTCTTGAGACATGATATTCATAATTTGTCGAACTTCTATTACTTCTTTGCTCTTTTATGAAAAGTTTTTATTTTCTACAAGTAATACTCGATATTTTAAAATAATAATACATATAACCTATTTATTTATTTTAAAATGAGGCCCCTCAAATTTTGGGGCCTAAGGCAATTGCTTTTTTTTCAAAGCTGTAGAGCCGCCCCTGGTTGTAGCAGTCGCATTCTTGTAGTTCTAGCTTTTGATATCTATCTTCATTTGTTTATTATGTTTCGATTACTGAATTATTTTGTTGTTGTTCATATTTTTTTCTTGTAGGCTTTACATTGTTTCTCTTATTAGTCGTTATGTTTTCTTCTTCTTTATACCTGAAATATTTGTTGCACTTGAATTGAAGATCTTTTGGAAACATTATCTCTACCTCTACGATCAATATAATGATAAAATTTTGTACACTCTATTCTCATCAAATCTCGGAATTACACTGAATATATTATTGTTGTCCTCGTAACTTCAATTAATTGTTGTCTGAATTAAGTAGCAGATGAAAAAGTTGTATGTACTAGTTGGTCAGGTGGATCCAAAGAGAATGGTGTAGAATGGAAGCTTTATTAGGTACGTAGCTGCAGTGCATCTTCTTCTTTTAATTTATAATTGTGGTCCAAACTTATAGTATATTACCGTACGCGCGTGTCGATCTTATATTAACAATTCTGGACACACCCCAAAAGAATCAAAGAAAATAAATAATTAAAGGTGTAGTAGACCATAGGAGTTTTATGCAAATCCACGTACTCATGTGTTTTTTAGAATGATCGATCAATATTATATAATTTTTATAAATCTTGACAAGAATTTCATAGAATATAAAGTATGTATGCAAATTAATTAGAATTTATAGCATTTCTCAAGTCTATAGATATATAAGTAGCGTTAGTGTTTCATTGGTCATACAGAATACTTGTAAAACACTTGTACGAAGATTTTATCGAAAAAAACTCTAATATTTAAAAAAAAAATTGAAGTTGAAAAACTCAACTTTTATTAATTTGTTTTAGTTTATAGATTTAGAAATCTGATATATATAAATGACTTGATTTGGTATCTAAAAAATCTTAACCAATCCGATCGATGTACACCCTTGAGGTATTGCTCGGCATCTAGTTAATCAAATTTGACCTAACTATTACTTTCGTGCATCCCTCTGCTTCTTGCATCTGCTTATCACTGAAAATCAGTACTCTTTAACCTTTCTATTAGCGTTGTTGATTTCTACCATAGCTGTGCTGTATTTCACAAGAATTTAAAAGTCAGAAATTAAATTTTCAATGAAAATGAAACTTGAAGGTTTCGAATTTAACTCCACCATACCCTTTTGTCCTTGATGAACATGAAGTGCATAATGTGAACGGAGGGAAATATATATGATGTGTATATATTGTATAAAAAGGAATAAAAGTGTATAT
>JAJOOO010005334.1:0-20255 GCA_029582685.1 Solanum piurae | reverse complement strand
ACAACTTCCCACAAATCATAAGCCTCAAGATAAGACTTCATCTTAACTGCCCAAATTTGATAATTTTCACCATTGAAGGTTTGTGGGGCATTGAAAGAAAGAGTATTGCTTGTCATGGTTTGAAAGATAAGGTTTAAAATAATATAGATTAAAAATTGGTTAAAAGTAGCCCTGCGTTAAAAAATAAAAGCACGGGTTAAAATTGGCCCTGCGTTAAAAATAAAAGCACGGGTTAAAAGTGGGTTGAAAATAGATATGAATTAAAAGTGGTTGAAAGTTCTTCTTCAACGAACTCACAGATCCATCATATGGCATCTACTGCTCGTCGGATATCTACCAAACATACTTATAAGTTATAACAGTACACAGTTTCGAGTATGGGCATCTCGTTGGAACTAAGGAATAGGTTCTAATTGGGGTTCCAAGTCCTAATTTCCTGTTCAAGAAAAGCAGAAAGGTTTCCTATATTACAGGAATCTAAGTGATTCAGCTTAAGCCAACACCATGGTACAAGAATGTAGTTAGGTCTTATTCTTGATATGCAGGAAAATTAAGCCCCTGCCAACATTACTTTCAAGAAATATAGCTTGACAAATTGGACAGCTAGACAATTTTTTTTTGAAGATGGTCACATTTAACTTGTAATCTAGAGCTACATCTGAACTCAAGAGATACAATCCTCCATACCATATTCCCATTATAAGTAATACCATCATTTGACTCAAATGCCAATTACTTTCAACTCACTGAAGATGCAATAACTTCCGGAAATGCAAAAATGATTAGCTGAAGGAAATCCAAGCTCTCACGATACACACCCGGATGCATGCCAATCCTATGTCTTATACTCAAATACCAACAAACTAATGAATAGAAGTGCCATCATTTAGAGACAGGGATAATGGTTATGTAGGAGCTAGCACGGGCAAAAGCATAAGCTGAAAGACTCCCTTTTTCTCAAACTGAACATCTTTCATGCATAATAAATGTTGACAGTAAGAACTATGCACATATTACTTGGAAATCATACATGGAGAAAATTAACTCACTAGAACGAGAATGGGTTTGTCAATGTTGGCTTCAATACAACATTAAAGAACTACGTATCAAACTCAAAATCTTAAACTAATATACGGAATACCCCTGAACCTCTATCAAGACTTATGAATGCCCTTGAGTTAGGACATTTTATAAACTAAATAGTGAACACTCATTTACCAAACCAAAAGGTTTATATAAGAGTCCTTTACTTTGTCGTGAGGGCTCAGTGCAGTGAAAGTTATAGTCATCCCATTCCAAGCCACCAGGGGTTCTATCTTGCACCACCAGATGTGGTTGCAATATTAGGTTGTATTACACGAGGTGAATGAAAGTATTAGATGAGGAACCAATAGTGTAAATTGTCATACAAAATTCAAACATGATTGTAAAAGGACAAATAATTTTACAAAAACGAGAGATATTATACTTTATTTGCTTCTCATAAGGTACGTTTGTTTTTTGGTTAACGTGATGCAAATTCATGAAAGCAAGAGTAGCTCATTATTTTCTTCAACACATATTGAAAGGTTATTATAGTTTTTTGAAAACAAAGAGATATTTTTCTTTTGTTTGCTTTTGAAATGGTATGTTTTTGTTTTGGTTAATTTGATGCTAATTTTAGAAAGCAACGGCAGCTCATTATTGTCTTCAAACCATTTTTGAAAGGCTTGTTATGGTTTTTGATATGTGAAACGATCTTATCAAACCATTTCTGAAAGGCTTATTCTATTGATTTCTCTTTTATTGATAATCCAAGCTACTGAAATATACTAATACATCTTCTTGTTGCAGTTTTGGCAAAGGGAAGCTGCACTGATGAGGCAACAACTAGAGAACTTGCAACGGAATCATCTGTAAGCTCTTTCACCCCAATTAGCATAATTATTCAAGTTCTGAGTGAATGACTTATTAAACTACCAATATGACTAGAACCAAAGGCAACAGACAGAATATTGGAAAGAGAGATGGCTGAAAATTTTCTGGCAGCATACATGCCCAGAATAGTGGCAGGAAAGAAATGTGATGCCACCAAAGATTAATTACCCCGCGAACAATGATGAGATAAGTTAACATTAGTAAAAGATAAAACCTTTGGTAGAGATGGATATTGTCAGAGTTAGACAGCAAGTATACGAGAGATATTCTAAAATGGAGTTGTTATATTCAGAAGAAGATACACATACCTATGATGCAATATGACTAACAATAGAGGTGGAGCTAGGATTTAAAGTTTATGGATCCTTCTTTTTTCCTAAGTCGTTATAGTTACTTTTAGAGGCAAAACACATGCTTGCAGTCATAGTCATTTTAACTGTGGATTTATGTTAAAGGCCTAAATTGGCTTAAAAGATTGCTTCTCCGGCAGAAAAATGATGGGTGAAGAGCTATCTGGATTGAATGTCAAAGAATTACAAAACTTGGAAAAGCAACTTGAAATGAGTCTGCGTGGTGTCCGTGTGAAAAAGGTTGAGCTTTCACCTCCAAATCTGCTGCATATTATTTGTATAAATAACACTGACATCTCTGATTTCTGTAGGACCAAATTCTGATTGAAGAGGTACAAGAACTAAACAGAAAGGTCAACCCGTAACTACAACCACTTCTTGTCATTTATTATAAAGAAATAATAATTTAACAAGCTAACTTCATCTGTTTCTTTGCAGAGAAACTTCAGCCATCAAGAAAACAAGGAACTTTATAAGAAACTAGACCTTGTTCGTCAAGAAAATATGGAATTGTATAAGAAGGTATCAATATATATCTCTAGAAAAGATTTTGCTTATGCTAGTAGATAATAATTTCCTTCTAAAAGATCAAGACAAAAACTTTAGTCACTCTGCTCCAAAAGAATTTCTACATCTTCTGTCGAAAATCAGGTTTATGGAACTAGAGAAGCAAATGCAGTGAGCAGAAATGCCATGAGTTCAAACAGTTTAAGCTTCAACGAGGACCCTCTCGCACCTCTTCATCTCCAGCTAAGCCAACCACAGCTACAACACTATGAAATGCCAGGAACTAAAAAATCGAGGTAATTTTCGCGTTCATATAATTTCAAAGCAATAAATAACTCTCATTATTGGGATCCTTGACTCTTGTCTTACTGAAAAACTGTAGGCTGTCACTGCATTAGTAGAGAATATGCACACTATGCCATTAACCTCTCTTCTCGACCAAGTGTTCCAACTCACAAACATATGTTTAAATTATTAAAGACCAGTATTGTCAAACGCGCGCTTAAGAAGCCCTGAAACGAGGCTCAAAACGCGTTGACCGCTTCGCCTCGCGTAATGCGTGTTATTAGTGTCGTCATCAATGTTCTAAGACATAAAGGGGCGACACTAAGTTGTTCATATATTTGTAATTCATGCCTATAGTTATTAGTCTTGGACTTAACATATATATCTGTATAAGTTTCTCCCTTTGTGCCTTTTTCATTGAAGCCCCACACTTTATTTGCGCTTAAAGTCCCATCGGACCTTAAGAGTTCTTTTGTGCTTTTTGCTTTTGATTACACAGTTAAAGACTCGTCTAGAATCCGTTGATGTCAGGGAAAAATGGTTAACTGACCTGATCATTGCAAGGATGTTTGCCTGCATCGAATATCTACCGAACAACCACCCAATCTAATGTTCCTTAACTGTTTTGATAGTTCATGCTTGTGATCTAAGATTCAATTTAACTTCGACGATTAATGAAACTGATTCACAATAACCAAAAGATGTCAGAAAATTAATTAGGACATGGAATTCTACAAGAAAAGGAAAAATATACAAAGCAAGAAGAAAAGAAGCAATACTATATACTTCTAAAACATGGATACATTAATTATATAGTCATTGAATGATCAAGTCCATACATCAAACTAAACTTCAAAGAACATTACAAATAAAAATTACATTATGTGGGGGATTACCTTATTGTGAGAACTGAGAAATATTTATACAAGTTAAGGTTACTTAAGAATCTACAATGACATTGTAAGTTAGGGGTTAACTTCCTATAAGAAGATAATTTTGTACAGACATACTTTTAAGAGCGCGACAAATAATAACAATAGTGAAATCTTCAATGATATTGTTGCGCATGAACTTGATCAACTCAAAGAGGGACGTGCAAGTTTGAGAAGAACACGACTACTGTTATAGTGAAATCAACACAAAAGAACATTCTTCAACAACTATATATATATACACCGTCACACATGAGTCTGACCAGCTCAAAAGACATCCTTCATCAACAACTATATATATCGTTGGCCTGATCAACAACCATATTAAACTGGTGCACACATGACCTTGATCAACTCATCAAGCTTGACCAAGTCCAAAACGATCACGTCCATTATAATAAAATCAATGCAAAGGACATCCTTCAACCGCGATCCCTTTAGCAGTAGGACAACTAGCCAAACCACAATATTCTCCACCAGTACCCCACCAATCAAGTTTAACATTATCAAGGAAGAAATATATAAAAACTCCCATAAATGCCAATCCAGCATCCAATGCAGCTGACAACACATAATTATACTTTTGCCACCACTTCTTTTGGTATTTGAAAATGAAGTAATTGAATATAATACCAAAGAAAATCCAACTATTGAAGTTCAAAGGTGTTGCTGGAGGCATATTTGCAGTTGCACCTAAAAGTACTGGGATGTTAATCAATTTAATCCAACTTTGTTTTGGGAATGCTTTGTGTAACAACCATACTATAATTGGTGCAAATAAACCACCAAGAAAGAACCAATTTTGTTTACCATAGTTTCCAAGTTCACCAAACATTCTTTTAGGTCCTACTAAACCCCATATAACAGATGCATCGAAAAATACGCGATTTCCTGGACATGTCCATGGACTATTTACTGGGAGTAATGCATCTTGGCATATATTATCAATGTTTGTAAGAAGCCACCATGCTACAGTCATGTTTATTGTACCAGCAATCAATGTTCCAAGCAACTGTTTCAACAACAACAAAAAAAATTCAGCTTATTGAATATCATGTACAGTACTACAATAAAATAAGTAAGTACGAATTAGACATACTGCACTATCATATATATTATTATTACCTATACTTTTAATAGATTACGTATCTTATCACTAATTAAGAATTTCCTATATAATAATGCATGTATTTTTGCTACCAGATACAAAAAAAATAGGGAGAGAGGCGAGCGAGATTGGAGAGGGAGGGTGAGTGAGATTCATATGTACACCAGATACATGCGAATCACACTAGATGCACACTAGATACATGTATATGTATGTATCTGGAGTGATTCACATGTATCTGGGGAGAGTGGCGAGCGAGATGGGAGAGAGGCGAGGGAGGAGAGTGAGATTTGCTATGTATCTCAGATACATGTGAATCCACTTGGATACAATGTATCTAGAACAAATTACGCCTAAATTTGACCCTATATATTTGAGATACATGTATCTAGACGTATCTAGAGGCACCAAAATCTGGTAAGATACGTAATATTGCAAATTAGAGTATATCTAAGTAATTAATTCCTAAACTAGTAAGATTTATGTAAGTCAGTGGGTATGAGTTGAGGTATCAGATGCATGGTCCCACTGAAAGATGAGGTGTTCAACGGCATGTGTGCCAATGGAAGTCACATTAAAGTGTCTATATGTCACGGGCTTAGACTTCAACTAACGCTCAGTGCAACGAGTCAGGACATATAGAAATAGTAAACGAGGACAAAAATAAGTAATTTAATTAATTAATTAATATAATACCTGAACAATGAACATAGATCTTGGAGGAATCTTCATATAATGTCCTAGCTTAAAATCCGATAAAAATGAAACAGCTTGTGCCATACTTATATACCCAAATGTTTTAAAACAAACATTGGCTATTGGTTTCCCTGGAATTATTAGACCAATAATATATTCTGTGATCACATTTAATCCTGGTGTCTGTCATCACAAGCAAAAATTTGTTTAGTCAAAAAATATTCAATGCACCAAAAAATAATAATTAAATTAAAATTATACTGAATATATTGTTATCGCAAGATACAATCTAATAATTATCATGTTTGTTTAGTCAAGAAAACTTAATCGAGCCAACGAACAATTGGATTAACTTATGTACACTTACAGTGTGAGAACATTCATATTATTATTATTACTTCGTATATTTTAGATGAACTTATAATATAATATTCTTTTATATTTTGAGTATGTAAAAGTTAAACTCAAAGCAATTTTACACTTATAGTCTCACAAAATATTAAGACAAATAGACAATAATAGAAAATGACAATCTAGTTAATTATTATCCTCTTTGTTTCAATTTATCTGTCTTTTTTTTGTCTCCACTTGACATGTTTAAAGTCAAAAAATAAACAACATTCTGGTACAATATTAATCTAGGTATATTTAATTTAAGATACAAGATTCAAAATTTTCTTTACTTCTTAAACTACGTGTCAAGTATTCAAAATCAGTGATGGAGTCAGGATTTTCTTCACTAAAGAGGTTCAAAATATGAAGAAGTCCAAGGACCAGGAGTTCAACATCTACTATATATATACATACTTAAACTTTGTGTATTAAGTCAATCAGACAAACAAATTGAAATGGAACAGAGAGAGCGCATTAATTACTTACCATGTTTGTTGTGGCAGTAATGATGCTTATAGGGAGAGTGAAAATCAAGGCAATGGCAGCAGCAAAAATAAGACCCCACCATGGAAGTTGAACTTGATCAACCCACACAATGCAAAGTATAAGTGATAAAGCCAATGAAATTACAAGCATTCCATGAAACCACCAGCTAGGAATGTCTGGATATTTTTTCATAAGTTTTGTGTGGATATCATCAGACTTTCCTGATTTATGTGAAACTCTAAATCTAGCAATTATTTCCCTGTACAAATTAACAAGTACTAAATTAGTACGTGGGACTTTTCGGCGCAAATTCAAATGAAATTGAGTTTCAATGCATATATCTGTCATTTGGTGGGAAATCAAAAAATTCAGTAAGAAATAATGTTTGATATGAGTATTTTATCATGCTATTCATATTTAGTCAATGTTAGTAATAGGTCTTGAAAAATGATTTGGAGAAAAAGTAATTAATGTTAAGGGTAAAACATAAAAAAAAAATTGTTTTTTCTTGTTATGTTAAAAATGACAAATAAAAATGAAATGTTTTTAAAAAAAATGTACATTTGCAAAGTAACAATTGTGTTTAACTAATCCATATGAAAATATTTTTGTCAATTAGAGCAACAATTTGTGTTTATTAAAAAATGAAAATTAGTAACGGATAAATTGGTAGATAAACAATAAAATATGTCACTAATCCTATTTATCAAAAAAATAAAATCTACTTAACTAAGAACAATTTAGCGACGATATTCGGAGCTAAAAGTATTTCTAGAAAAAAATAAAAGTGACTTTTTTCATTTCTGAAAAACAAATCTTATTATATTCTATAACTACTTAAAAAATACTTATTTCCCTCCCTAAAAACTTACTTAAAACACTCCAAATCAATTTAAAAAATAAACACTTTTGACTTTTCAACAGTTCTACAGAACAAACTATTATTATAAAAAAGAAGACTTTTCAATAGCTTGACAGAACAAACTATTATTATAAAAAAGAAGAATTTTCAACTATTATTATAAAAAAGAAGACTTACTTTCCATTGAAGAGAGCAACTTGAGTGAGAGTAGCAATAACAGCAGCAAAATTCAATCCATAAGTAAGTGCAAAAAAAGTGCTTATATTAATCCTTCCTTGTTTCCCATAAGCCACTTCATCCAACTCAAATTTGTCATTAACAATTCTGCTAATATCATACTTTTGTCCTTGAGCATTAAACAAATGTGAAGACAATATTGGAAATGTCTTTGCATTGTAAATATCAAATCCCCAATATGAAATTGGTATTAGTACATAAACCACAGTGACATAGCCCACTATAACATTGATAATTGCAAATAATGGACAAACTAATGGACTTCCAAGATATGATGCCACAACTGACCAGTCAAATGTAAATGATAATATCCCAAGCCCTTTCATTCCTGACCCAATTTGATGTGCTATGACTGATTTTGGGTAGAAAAGGCAAAGTAATGAAATGTTTGATAATGTTGGGAAGAGAAATCCAGGTACTATGTACCAAATGAAGCTACAAGCTAGAACTACTAAGAAGAATTTTCCTCTTGAGCTTTTACCATCCGCGTCTTTTTCATGTAGTGCCCTGTACAAAATTCATATGTAAATTAACGTGATATGAATTTAAATTAATCAGGTACCTTAGTACTGCACATCAAGTTACCTGAAAAGAGAGACTAGAACCATATTACCAGGCCACCACATTTCTGCAGGGTCTACAACATACTTCCTCATTATCCCTGCCCATCCATACCCCAAAACCTGATCAAATACACCATGTTAGGTTAATAGGTATGAAGTGTAATATTTTTTTTAAAATGAATATTTTCGCCACGTGGACATTCCTATTACCTTATAGTTATTGGAGTTGGGCCAAAAGCCTACATGGGTTTCAAGAAATTCTCTATAGGCTTTTGTCCCAACTCTAGTTGACTAATAGAGTCAAAACTTTGTGAAGTGTGAAACTTTTCAACTTAAACACTAGACTTTGTTCGTGTGTTCAATCTCCCATGCAACATATAAATCATGTGAAATATTTTTTGCTAGTTTGTTGTATATATAATGCAAGTCGAAAAAGAAAAGTGTAATGCATGTATAGACGCACGTGTGAAGAGTCTCAAATTGTCCCTTTAAAGGATCAGTAGTCTCTTTAACATGGTTTGGACAGTCTCCACCTCTTAAACTATCTTTTGTGAATGAGTCAAGCTTAAGATCTATTTCTTTAACATGGTATCAGAGCAAAATCCTTCCTAATTCTCATTTATGACATTGAACCCTCTTATCCACATTCCACACACATGACACACAAGATGTCTAGCCTTGGGCGTGAGAAATCTCACATCGGTCCTTTAATACGTTTTGGACAATTCTTACCTCTTGAACTACCTTTTAAGGTTCATTTCTTTTAACAACATTAAGAACATACCATATGTTATTTTGATGGAGAAAATTACCTGAGTGGTAACAACAAGAACCCAACCAGCCACAAATGATATATTCCTCAAATAAAATGCCTTAATAATAGTCACAATTGAAACAGCATAAGCTGTCCCAGCACCACAATTTGCAAATATCGAAATCAATACATGTTCTTTCATGTTAAATGGTCCTGGATTCAATGAAAACTCCCATGATCCTATCTTAAATTTCCTCGTAGGCAACACTTTAGCCATGATTTTTCCCAGTGGCAACGCCGCAATCTGAACAGTTATCATACTTATGCTCAATGGTTGTGTCCGATAACTGAAAAATGTATTGAGAAATGCAAGAATTGCACACGACAGGAGACCCAGGAACCACATACGGAATGTCCATACTGGTAGAGTCGTGTCGTCCTGATTTGACACTGTCAACCTGGTTATCGAGACATAATATAATTAAGTAAATAAAATTATTAACATGCGAGTAATATAAGTAGCTATAAAGATTTTTTCTCTTTCTATCCATTTTCTATGAACTTGTTTTATCTAGGAAATTGTGATATTTATGTAGCGATAAAATCATGTTTTAAACATTCCACCATATTTGTAAGGCTATAATTGGAACTTGTGATTTTTGTGTGGCTATAAAATGTCATTACGGGTGTGTTCGGTACGTTGGAAAATGTTTTTTTTTAAAAAGTAATAAGTTGGTTTCTTATTTTACTTTTTTATGTTTGGTATGTTAGCAAACATTATTATCCTAAATATAATTGTGTATAATCTAGAAGAAAAAATATGGGAAGTCGGGGTTGAGGGTGAAGATAAGGTGTATTGGAGGATACAAGCAATATATATTCTGGAATCTCACTTATGAAATTATTTTCCCTACTTCTATATTAGGAAGTTATTTTTCCTCATTTTTAAAGAATTTGATTTCTAAAAAGCAATTCAAAAATTTTGATCAATTGAACATAAAAAAATTGCAAAATATTTTCCTTCGTACCAAATAGATATGCAAAACTTGAAGTTAATCATTTCAAAATAGATAAGATCATTCTTTTTTAAAATAAATTAAAATAGGAAACAATATCATACAAGATGGAACTTTTCTATCAAATAATTTAATGTTTCAGATAAGGTAATCACACAATTCAAAACGCACCTGACTTGTTCTATCGGAGAATTTTCATCTTCATGAATTTCTTCTTCAAATTCATTTTCTACGTTTTTCTCGACTCCCATGGCTTCAGTTACAATCAAATGATGTTAATTAGAGTCAAAAAGAAAAAAAGAGAATTTTTAAACTCTTCTTAATTTTTTTTCCTTTTGGTATTTTGAGTTATTCAAATTGTTCTCTTTTCTATGTTGACAAATTTTCTAGAAATTTCTTTTCTACCGAACACATGAAATTTCGGAAAACTTTTTTTGTCCTTGTGACACCCTCGCGTATAACCCCTGATCAAAGTTGAGTGATTTTTTTGTTACACAAATTTTTACAAAGATTTTGAATCCAATGCAATGTTCTTTATTATTTTTTTGTTTTTATGTTTTCCCTTTGACAGGGGCCAGGGAGGCCAAGGGGGGAAATATCGATGAGTTTTCACTAGAATATAGTTATGATTGTAAAATATATATAGGGCTAAAAATAATTATTTATGCGAAAATAATGCGGCTACATAGAAAAAACAGGAAAAATTAGTTGTGAATTTGAGATCAAAATATTTTGGTGAAATTAAAGTAATATAGACAAATGAAAACGGGCGCAATTAATGTATATTATTGAAATTAATGACTAGATACAAGGACAAAAATCAGAATTTCGAAAGGACAAATTCATTATTATGAAAAAAGTGAATTTACTATTTATATATATGTTAAACTTTTAAGGGCACACCATTAATTTGTTATACTTTAAGAAATATGTTCTTTTCTTAAAAAAAAATTTTTTCTTACGATTTAAGTAACATATCTATACTTTGTGTCGAAATTATGGAGATCAGTACACCCGTTTATTATATGCTACATCCTCTTCTACTATCGGTTTCAATATATATATTCGACTTGTCTGAATAAAATTATGAGCTATTAAGATTCTAATAATAAGAAAGACATAAAATTTAAAATCCGAACTTGATTCTATGGGAGAAAAAGGAAAAACAACAAGACATATGAGAGATTTGAACCTCCAATTCTACTTGTAAAGGTGCACCTATTATCTATTGCATCATCGAATTTATTGAGTTTAAGTGCACACATGTATATTTAAGTGGTTTTGAAGAAATATAGACCTTACTATGTTGGTGCACACAAATACAACACCCCTCCACGCTAGATACACCTTTGATGTGTAACATAAAATATAAGGTACTTAAGTTTATGTATACTTTTCCTTTTAGTTTGTATATCTTTTTATATTTAAAAATTACAACTTTTAAACTTTCTAGTATTTTAATGTTTCTAATTTGTATTAAAGCACAAAATTCAATTTGTTTAGAGTTTTATTTTCTAACATTATATACGGCTAAATCATGCCACGTAAATTGAATCGAAAGGAGTTATATTTCAGAAAATAGTCTTCCAGGCCATCCACAATTTTAATTTTTAATAGAAAAAATTAACATTATTCCTTTAATAGATAGATTAGTTTGTTACTACTCCAATATAACTGATTCATATATTTCAATTTTATTTTGGTCGAAATTTTCTTGCTCCTTATCAAGTATAATTCCAATGGATGAGATTTGGAGAGAATAGAATATACATAATTTTTACTAGAAAAATGATTTTCTATAAATCTCAATTCAAGAAGAGATGAAAAGAAGCAATAATAACAAGTAGAAAAATAATAACAAGATAATAAAATAAACGAAATGTAAGAGACAAACACATAGCACAAATAACAATCACTACTACAAAAATATGAATATTTAATTGACACTCCCATCCAAATGCTATCAGAAATAAGAAATTCTCCAATTTCCATTCACATATTTTAATTGTGAACTTCACAATCTATTTCACCCTTCAAAAAGAGAAACTACAAAGTAAACTACGTTACAATAATTCAATAAAAATATTGTCCTACCGATCAAATACGGTATAAAATTAATGTATGAATAACTTCTATCATTTTTGTAAACTAAACATGGTATAAAATTAATAAATGAACAATCAAGTTATTCACATATTAACTTTGCGCTTTTCCAACTACTAAACGACCCATAATATTAGATCTCTCTAATAATGCAGCTAGAAAGAAGTATTGAGTATGAAATCAGAAGTTAATCCACCATAAACAGCACCACTATTACCAATTATAGAGATCAATGCATATTCTTTGGTATTAAAATATCCTGGATTCAAAGAAAATTCCAATCCAATTAAACGTAAATAAATCTTCCTTTTTGGTAATTTCTTGCCCATAATAAAACCTATAGGGTACACAAACACCATAACCCATACCATTGACACAACACATTCTGATGTCTCATGAAGATAATATTTTGTGATAATTATCAAGAAAATAAATGACAATAATCCCAATAACAACACGCGAAATGTCCAGACAGGTTCATCATCATCATCATTATCATCATCCTTATCGACATTTTCTTGTCTTGAAACATCTCTAGTGTTGAATGTTTCTTCTTCTTCTTCTTCTTCTTGTAATTGTTGATATGTTGGGTAACATTCATCGATTGGTTTGGATCTTGGTTTCAATCGAGATAAACGGGATGACATTGTTGTAGGGGGATAAGAAAAAGTTGTTGACACCTTTTCGTTTATTTGTTTAATTGTCTGTTTTAGCAAATAAAGAGAAATTTATTATTTTCTTCGATATCATCCCTAATAACAAATGTCAAGTAAAATGAAATCGAGAAAATATATTTTATAAGTACATTTTATTTGGGGGGCGAGAGGGGGAGGACAAGTAGCCATCCCGTAAAATTTTATGGTTCAATTTTTTTTTAGAATTTTTGCCTTTTAATCTATTATTTTTTTTATTCCAATTTATATGACATTTTTTTTTAATTTCTCAAAACAATATTCATCTCCTCCTTTTTTTCGCCTAGAAGGTTGCACTAAAATAACATATTACAAATTTTAAGTTTTTTATTTTTCATTATTTACTTTCCATTATGAAGATTTTTTAATGAGACGGTGATATATAATCTCAACTATTAATTAATACGATTAAAGAACTAGCAGACAATTAATTATTTTATAATAATATTTGTATTATCTATCTTGATTTAGTTTTGATATTCTAACATTCTATATTTGATCTATAATAATACAAAATTGTTCTTTAATTTATCTAATAATCTATATTCAATATATATTAGTATATATCTATTAACAAATATTTTATATGATGCATTTGGTGATGACATAACAAATAATACCACATATTCAAAAAAGAAGAAGAAGTTATTAAGTACTTAAAAGTTAGTCCTCCTAATTTGGTCTACACACAATTCTTTTAAACAAGTTATTTGCCTAATATGAAAAGACATATAATTATAACCACACTACTTAATAGTGAAATTCTTGAGTAGCTTTAATGCAACTTGATTGACCAAAGTTTTAAACTGTGATAAAAAAATTACACTTCAATCTCAAATTAACTTATGTGCAACATATTCATTATGGGAAGGAAATAGTGTGCAACTTCTTCATTATAGAGTAAGAATAGTTCGAAAACCATATGATAATCTATAAAGATAGTACATGTGTTGCAATGCAAGCATATCCATTCATACCCCACGAAACACTGTACAAGTTCTTTATAGTACAAAATAGTTTATTGTTTGAGTAGGGGATAAAAATTATTTGCATCCTCAATTTTGTTTTAAAAATCAAATTTTTTTTTCGACTTTAAATAACAATCAAGCTTTCTCCTTTATTCTATTCATTGTCTATTTCACTCTCGCTATATTACATATATTTTAAATTGTTATTTGAGTGATAATATGAGAAGAATTAGTCTATAAGAGTATTAATTTTCAGGTTTAAGTTCTCCAATTTGTATTTGTATTATAACATGCATGTTTGTGGATCGAATAATGATAAAAATAAATTCCTCTTAAGAATGATAGTATGAGAAGAATTAGTCTATAAGAGTATTAATTTTCAGGTTTAAGTGCTCCAATTTGTATTTGTATTAGATATTACACATACTTTAAAATATAATAAAAAATAGAATTATTTTATCATAATATTCGTATTATCCGACGATCTATATGGAAGGACAATTTTGTTAATGTATTTCTCTTAAGAATGAAGAAGAGAGATCTTAATTAATATATACATAATTTTAGATCTTGAAAAATGATTTGAGACAATGTTAAGGAAAAACATAAAAAAATATGTTTTGATTTGGTTAGGCTAAAAGTGATAATTAATAATTATCTGTATTAGAGTGAAAAGTAAAAATAAAGTTAAAAAAATAGATCTTAAATCTAACTTAATCTCAGAAATAAATTCATAGAATAGAATTATCTAAATTCATATAAGAGACTGAATCTCCCGTTCCTAACCGATGTGGGACACTTAACAACCTCCTCACATTCAGAACCGAATGTTTAGTGTGTGAGTAAGTCAATATGTAAGCTAAATATCATTTAATTATGAATTATGATAAATTTGACTCTGATAAAGATAATGAAATGAAAGTAAATCTATAAGTGATTGTTTGGAAGATATTAGAAACCGTGAACTACCCCTAGTTTCCCTTCCCACGTTATTGGCTAGAAAACCATTGGCTCATATTAAACAAGGCTCATACGAATTACAAATTAAAAATACATTTAAATTGATATCATCTTGAAAATGATTAATTAAGTTACAAAAAATCATTATAGCCTCTCAATTGTAAAAGAGAGCTACTCCTAATAATAATAATAATAATAATAATAATAAGCAAATTCAAGAATATATTATCCATTAACAAAATTCATTCAACATTTTTTTCCCATCAAAATTAAATTTGTAAAAAAACTAGAGACATTTTCCTGCATATCCAGCATTTTTGAATAGTGCCTGCTTTATTTCTTCTGCATTTGTAACTCCTCTTTGCTCCATTTCCTATCATCATATCACAAAAAAAAAGCAATTTTTTTTCTAATTAAATTATTACCAAATAGATATATTTTTGACGAAATATTTTAATATGTACTAAATAATAATCATAATACCAAAGTCTTAGTCTGAGCAGGTAATATGAAAGTCAAAAGTTAAGATAACAATAAGAAACTGATCGAAAGTAGATTTTTTCACATTTTAATGGGAAACATTTTAATTTCTTGGGAAATATTTTTTTCACGGACTAAACACATGAAAATGATTTGTTAACAAAAAGTTTATTGTAAAATGGTAATGATTGAATTTTATACCTCATAGCAAGAAGCTTGCATTGCAAAATCATTGAAACAACTTATAACACATTGTTGAGGCTCTAGGCCTAAGGCATCTAGTGTGGTCAATGTTGATAGCAAAAGACTAGATTTGCTTGCACAATTAATCTCCACTCTTGTATCAATATTATTCCTCCTTTCCACATTAAACTGCAATAATAAAGGAAATAACACCAAACTATAATTTATTACTATCAAATTGAAGTAATAAAATAATAATAAAAAAATGAGCTAAATCTAAGTATACATAAATACATAGTAATTTAAGATATATACAGAATTCGAATCAAAGGCACCTTAGGTGAATTTCTGACAAACATTTCGATGGGCTTTTCGTTCTTGAAAATGCTCATCAAGCTTAGTTGATTTGACCCTAGTTCCATTTCTTGTTGCAAATTGCTGATTTTCTCAAGAAGTTCCTTTGTGTAGTCGATAGTGTCCCCTAAGATTGACGTTCTATCCATCTACAAAGGTCAAATTAATTATATCATAACGAGATCTTGAACTTAACTCAATCATTAAATACAAGTCATAAGGTGAGAATTACACATAATTTTTTAGAGATGTTTATAACAACTTATTGCTTAACTAATATTGGACATTTAACAAAAAATAATAAAGAAAAAAAGGTTCTATCTTTTAATTTACCTTGCTAATTTTAGGAACAATAGATCTAAGCATAGAAAGACGACCATTGAGCCTTTTTCTTCTTCTTCTTTCAGCCATTAAATTCTTAGAAGGTTCCCCATTCGCCTTCTTTGTTTTCACCTTTTTATCAAGGCACACACCAATATTGAAATTAGCAGGAGCTATAGCAGCTGACGATGCAGTTGATTGAGTTCTCTCCAATTTACAATCACCAAAATTTCCAACATCAAAGAATATTGATGAAAAATCTTCTAATTGGGAAGTAAAAGGGGAATTGAAAGAATTAGTGAGTTCAAGTGGAGACAATACATCTACTTTTTGTGTACTATAAAATTCACTATGTAATAATGAATAGTTTTGGCTTTGGTCAATTGGAAAATTATTATAGTAGTCTTCAATAGAAGTTGTAGTAGTAGAAGGAAGAGGAATTTCCCCAAAACAATCATAATTAATATTGTTACAATATAAATTACTACTACTACTATTAATTTCCATAGGTAGACAAGTACTTTCCCATAAATCACTTCTTAAAGCAAATAATTCATCTAATAAGAATTCATTCTCTCTATAATAATCCTCCATGTTTTTTTTTTCTTGAAAAGAGGTTTTTGTTAAGAGGCTAATAAAAATCTATGGAGGATTGTAGTAATATGTAGGACAAGTATTGGAGAATATTTATAGGGAAAAAACAAAAACAAATGTACTACTAGTATATTATATATGATGCTTTTAATAATTATATATCATCTAACAGAATAGACAAATGGAATCTGCTCAGCTTTTAGAAGTTGAGTTTTTAAAATGGATTTAATATATAAATGTGTTATTTAATTTGTACTCAGCTGATATTGATGGCTTTTAACATAATTTTGATTGTGCATAATTAGATAATTAATTAAATTTGTATAAAGTTGAGCAAATAGGCGCATGTGTCCTACGTGATATAATACACATAGAATGCCACACGTAAAATACAAATTTTCACATAAAATGTATGTGTATGCTTGTTCAACTTCATACAACTTTTATCTATTTGTATATATATATTAATGCCTTAAAACTTTTGGCCTTAGCTCAGAAGTTCAAATAATTTGAAGTTTGTTCGCTAGTAATTAACTAGACTTCAATCTTTAGAATACTGATAAAATATTGATTAATTTGTTTGAGTATTATTTCAAGTAAAATAGTGTTTTTCACTCATAAAATTTAAACTGATTCATTTTAAAAGTAAAATTCATGTATAAAGCTGTGGAAGGTAATGTTTGAGATTCAAACGACTTTTTCTTAACCATAATTTTTTTCATGTCATTCAAATATTTTGAATCGTAAATTATTGTGACTTATAGTAATTTATATGTAATTTCTAAATATGTAAATTTTATTTCTAAAAATTTGAAGTTCCTTGTCCAAATTCACCGTCAAATTAAATAAGTTTGACTCTCGAAATTCAAATTGTGCCACCGAGACAAAAAAAAAGTAATTGTATCATATTAAACTCATCTTTGGTTTGTTTTTTTCTTGGCACAAGGATTGTGAGAAGCTAGTAGGAAGATACATAGCCCTCTCACTAAAATAATAAACAACACATATGTATTTTTTATATATATATATATTAATGTATAATATATAAATGTTATACATGTTTTTATACATAATAATACATATATTTTTATATATTTAAGTAGTGAGTGTAATTATTTTTGGCCGATCGATTAACTAGGTCCCTAAGGTGAAGCCAAATATATGCATGCAAGAATTTAGGTCAACACAATATACAATAATAAAAATAATTAATACGTAATATTATTCACAAAAACACATTATACTCTGCCAGCTTATAGTCTCTGGATTCTACAATTTCATATTCACAAAAACACATTATACTCCTTGTCTGTACGGAAATAAATATTGACATTATTAAGGAGTGCCAAAGTCTTTACCGGTATTAGTTAATTGTCATTAGATCCAATGTCGCTATAGACTTTAGGGATATTTACAAAGAGTGCTAACTATCTCTAAAAGTACATATTTAGCGGCAATTAAATTATTGCCGCTAATTAATTGTCGCTAAAGGTCATTTTGATGGAGTGAGGTTAATTATATTATGTATTTTTTTTTTTATCTATTTTCTTATAATCTATCTAGTTACCAAACAAAAATAACAACTTTTATTTTTTGGTTATGACTATTAAGGGAAAAAAATAAAAATATTTCAATAAAATTTCTAGGTCAATTCGGGCCATGTATTTATTCTAAACAACCCAACTTTTTTAGACGGATTCAATTGAACGGATCAAAATAAACTGAGTTAATAAATGAGCTGATCATTGATTCTTTCAAACTTAAATAGAATGAGTGAATTATATTTTTATGGACTGATTTTGCGTGTTATCGAGAATCAATACTTAAATAAAGGTCTCACACACAGTTCATAGTAAATTTATCCTTTTTCCGTTTAAAAATATTTGAAGCAAGTTAAACTCTAAAATCTACTTGCTTGGGTATGATTTTACTTTTTAAAATTATATTAGCAAGTATACAATATAGAAATTGATAAACTTGAACCTTTTTTAATTTCTAAACATATATAAATAAAGTCCCCATTAGTGCAATTTGACTTTATATTAGTATATAAATGTGATTTCTTGAAGATTTTCTCATAAGTGAAATACAACTTTGCAGTCAAAATATATTGTGGGAGGAAAATGCTAGGGTTATCAATAGCTTTAAAATCTTGTGAATGAAGCCAAACGAATCTGATTCTGTTATTATTATATTAGAAGATTGCATGATTATTTCAGCATTATACTAATTCACTTGTATTCTTTATTGTGTTTTGAGAATCAAATGCAATTCGAGTTGTGAAATTTTTACTAAAGGATATAGTGCAGTGAATAGAGTTGTTTCTCCCTTACTCAAAAGTCTCGGGTTCGAACCCTGAATATGGACAAGTCCTTGATAAGGAGCACTTTCCCCTGAATAGGGCCTTATATATGCGGCTCAAATCCAAATTAATCAAGCTTTAATATGGATACCGAATATCGAACTAAGAAAAAATTAAAAGAATAGTAGTTGTGTTTCTTTTTGATGAAATTATGGTTAGATTTCGTTGTAGTGAGACTATGGAACAGCCAACAACCTTATTTTCAACACTTTTGCATCTTTTAACTTCTTAAAAGATCATAGGTGGTTGGCCATAGGATTTTCCTTTCCTAATATACATGTTCAAATAGAAAATGTCTTTTAGAGATCAATAGTTTCTATCGGAATTAAACAATCTCTATCTCCATAAAGATAGTGATAAGGTAATTTGCGTATATCCTATATTCATCAGACTTTACTTATGGCATTACAATAAATATATGTAGTTTGCTTGTTGTAGAGACCAATAGCCAATTCTAAGATAATTATTTTTTGTATAATTACGTTATATCTAACTAAGCAATAATCTATTTTTGTATTTTCCATTTCTAATTCCAAGAACCACAATATACAAGGGGAAAAACACTACTAGCTAGACACTTTAATAGTATTTATTCAACCATAACCACCATTATTGAGGCATATAAAGCTCTAATCGAAATCAAGAAATCATGATCCGTAATAGATCCTTCAATATTTTTTTTGCCTCAGAGGCGAATTAAGAATTTGAGCATAGTAAATTCAACATCTATATTTTGTACCTTTTAAGTGAATTCACATATAAGGCCTAGTCTAAGTTCATATGATTTGATACACATGTTTTTGAGGCTCAATGTGACAAAATCCAAATTGAAATACAAATTCATGATCCGTAAGCATATTAATTTGTCACTACTCTAGGGGTTATTGTCGTTAACCCCACTAGCTAGGGGAATTATTAATATTAATTAAAGTTAGCATATTATATGCAACTAAACCATTGGCTCATTAATGCAATATTGCTTATATAATTTATATATAAGTATTTTTTTCATATTGAAAAGTGAAAAGTGAAAAGTGAATTGGAAAAAATGTTATTGATTCATTGGTTGATAAATTATTGGGTTAATAATTTTTAGATGGTTTTGTAAATTTTTTAATTGAATTATTTATTC
>JAJOOO010005333.1:0-30665 GCA_029582685.1 Solanum piurae | reverse complement strand
CTACATCCATGTTTCTTAAGTTAGGACTAGGAAGGCCCAAGTCCACAACCATAATGTTGCAATTAGCCGACCATTCGGTAGCAAGGTCAGATGGCGTGTTAAGGATGGCTTAGTCCAAGTGGGAACTCTGATCTTCCCCGTAGACTTTGTTATTTTGGATTTTGAGCCTAACCTAGAGGTCCCATTTATTTTGGAACGCCTATTCCTAGCAACCAGTGGTGCGTTAATTGACGTGGCAGGTGGTAGACTAACAATCAGGGCTCATGACAATGTAGAGGCCTTTGATGTGTACAAGGCAATGAAGTTGCCTGCAATATATGAGGAGCTTTCAGCATTTATAGTCATTGATGAGGAAACAACAACTAAATATGTTGAAGCCCAAGACCCTTTAGAGAAAGTGTTAATTGGGTAGAACATTGAGGGGGACGCTGAAGCTTAGGAGTTGACTAGCATTCTAGATGTCCAAAATGTGAGTATGCTTCACAAGTTTTAAACAGAGTCTTAGGACCACCTCCTAAGCCATCAATTAAGGAAGCACCGAAGTTGGAGTTAAAGGATCTCCCCTCTCATATCAGGTATGCATTCTTAGGGTCTAAAGAATCGTTACATGTAATCCTTTCTTCTGCTTTGTTTGAAGTGCAGGTTGAGGCCTCTCTGAAAAAATTGAGGAAGAAGAAAAAGGCGATAGGATGGTAGATGGCTGACATACATGGCATCAACCCAGGTTTATGCATGCACAGGATATTTATAGAAGAGGGCCACAAGTCAAGTGTACAACCTCAACGCAGATTAAACCCAATGATGAAAGATGTGGTGCGCAAGGAGGTGATTAAATGGCTGGATGCGGATATTGTATACCCGATTTCAAATAGAAAGTGGGTCATCCCGGTTCAGTGTGTTCCTAAAAAGGAGACATGACAGTGATCACCAATGAAAAGAATGAGCTGAATCCAACTAGGACAGTGACAAGGTGGCGAATATGCATGGATTACAAGAAATTGAATGAGGCCACCAGAAAGGATCACTACCCTGTTCCTATTATTGATCATATGCTGGACAGGTTAGCTGGGCAAGAATATTATTGTTTCATAGATGGTTATTCAGGATACAACCAAATCGTGATTGCACCATAGGACAAGGAGAAAACGACATTCACTTGTCCGTATGGGACATATGCTTCCAAGTGAATGTTGTTCGGGCAATGCAATTCCCCAGCCACCTTCCAAATATGCATGATGGCCATCTTTCATGAGATGGTTGAAGATTTTGTAGAGATATTCATGGATGACTTCTCAGTCTTTAAGGAGCCTTTGACAGGTGTCTAGAAAATTTGGACAAGTTGCTGGCTAGATGCGAGGAAACTAATCTTGTCCTAAACTGGGAAATATGTCATTTTCTAGTGAAGGAAGGGATTGTATTGGGCCATAATTTGTATAAGTGAGGGCTGAAAGTTGATCGTGCCAAAGTGGAAGTCATTTAAAAGCTACCTCCCCAGTCTCTGTTTAAAGCGGTGAGAAGTTTCTTGGATCATGTTAGTTTCTACAGGAGATTTATTAAGGATTTCTTGAAGATTGCAAGACCCATGTGCAGTCTCCTAGAGAAGGAGATCAAATTCATCTTCGATGAGCAGTGCATTCAAGCTTTTGAAGCCTTGAAGAAGAAGTTGACAGAAGCTCCATTCTTGACACCCCCCAAATTGGGAGCTTTCTTTTGAGCGTGACACAAGTGATGTGGTTGTAGGAGCAGTGTTAGAGAAAAGGAAAGAGAAGGTTTTTCAATCAATCTATTATGTAAGTAAAACATTGGATGCAACCCAACCCAACTACACAGTGACCGAAAAAGAAATGCTAGCCTTGGTCTATGCTTTTGAAAAATTTAGATCTTACCTGGTAGGGACTAAAGTTGTTGTTTATACTAACCATGCAGCTATCAGGTACTTGTTCAATAAGAAGGATGCAAAGCCACAGTTGATTAGGTGGATTCTATTATTGCAAGAGTTTGACATAGAGATCAAGGACCGAAGAGTTTCTGAAAATTTGACTGTATATCAGTTGTCCAGGTTGGAGAGTTCGTCACATGTGGGGGAGCAAAGTCAGATTCGGGAAGAGTTTCTTGACGAACAACTATTGGCGCTAGAGGTGACAAAATAACCATGGTATGCAGATATTGTAAATTATTTGGTGAGCGGATTGTTCCCATCGGATGTAACCACACATCAAAATAAGAGGCTAATTTAGGATGCTCGGTTCTACATATGGGATGAGAATTATCTATTTAAGCAAGACCCTGACAAAATGATGAGGATGTGTGTACATGAGTGTGAGATAAGACAAGTGATGGATAGTTACCACTCGTCTGCATATAAGGGACATCATGGAGGTGAGTGCACTACATATAAGGTGCTCCAATCATGTTTTTTCTGGCCTACTATGTTTAAAGATGTTGCAGAGTATGTGAAAAATTATGATCAATGCCAGAGGACGAGGATTATTTCCAGACGACATGAGATGCCATTGCATAACATCTTGGAGGTCGAAATATTTGATGTTTAGGGGATCAACTTCATGGGACCATTCCCTCAATCCAATGCAAATCAATATATACTTGTGGCTGTGGACTATGTGTCCAAGTGGGTTTAGGCAGTAGTTATGCCTACTAACGATGCTAAAGTGGTACTGAAGTTTTTGAAGAAACATATCTTCACTCGGTTTGGAACTCCTAAAGCAATAATCAGTGATGGAGGGACACACTTCATAAATCAATTGATGAAGAATATCTTAGTTAAATATGTAGTCAGGCACAAGATAGCTACAACGTATCACCCTCAAACTAGTGTCCAGGTAGAAGTATCAAACTGGGAGGTGAAGCAGATTCTGCAGAAAATAGTGAATGCCCAAAAGAAAGACTGGGCAATAAAGCTCGATGATGCATTATGGACGTACATGGCCTCCTATAAGACACCAATAGGGACTTCTCCCTATCACTTGGTGTTTGTTAAAGTGTGTCACCTTCAAGTTGTGTTAGAACATCAGGTTTACTAGGTAGTGAAGAAGTTGAATCTTGATCCGGAATTAGACAGGAGAAAAATAATGGATCGGCTATATGAATTTGAGGAATTTAGACTCCATGCCTATAAAAATGCTAAGCTCTATAAGGAGAACACTAAGTGATGGCATGATAAGCATATTGTGCCCTAACTCTTTGAGCCTGGTAAAAAGGTATTATTGTTTAACTCTAGATTGCGGTTGTTTCCAGGTAAGTTGAAGTCAAAATAGAGCGGACCATTTGAGGTGGTGCGCATGACCGACCACAGAGTTGTAGAGTTATGGAATAAAGGTAACCAGTCCACGTTTATAGTGAATGGACAGAGGGTGAAGCACTACTTCGGACAAGAGGTGGATCGAGAAGAAGAGAGTTTGGATTTGAGCATTGAATGATGGGGAGCTGAGTCGTGCCGCATTGTTAAATCAGTCACTACTTGGGAGGCAACCCGTGACTTTGTATTATAGAGTACATTTTCTTTTTATTTTGTTTGATAGGTAAGTTCTTATTGTTTTAGTTATAGGTCAGTTTATTTATTTTTGAAGTTGTACTTTGTAAGTAAAAAAAAAGAAGAGAAATTTTAGGCGAAAAATAGTTGAGTAAGGGACCTGGCCGCGTCGCGGACTCATTTCTGCAAGGTGATGGGCGCCCCATGAGAAGACTCACAAATACAAGTGTAGTCCGCAATAGCTCCATATCGCGGACCTGTTACTGGAAATAAAAAAAAATTGTGAGGGCTTAACAGTGGAGTCTGTGACTAGAGCGCGTCGCGGACATGATTCCGCTGCGCACAAGTTCTCCCGCGTGACGAAGTAGAGGTCACAAGGCATGTCCGCGACAACTCTGCATCACGGACCTCGTACGTTTTCGGATTATTTTCATTAAAAAAGTCAGGTTTTACCTGGCTGATATGGTAAAACCCGACCCCCATGCTCTTTTAATTCCTAAATCCACCCCTTTAACCCCATTTCTCTCCACATAACTTCATCAATTTCCTTTCCCCTTCAACCCAAACTCTTTTCTTTCAAAAACAAATCTGTATTGCGAAGTGGAAATTTCTCACCAAGTTCTTCAATTTTCGTGGGGCTAAGCATTAAAGGTATGTTTCCTACTCTTTTGGTTTTTCTTTGGGATGAATTACTAAAGTTAGGGCTAGTATTCATGTGGTTGATGGGTAAGTTGGTTTTGTTTGTTGATTATTTTTTCTTTGTGGTCTTCTTCCTATTTAATGATATTCATGGTTGTAAACCTTGTTAGAATGAACTTGGTTGATAATATAAGGGGAACTTTGAATGGGTGAGTTAAAAATTGGGTGTTGTGAAGTCTTGAGTAGCAAATTTAATTATAATGGGAATGATTGAGTAGAAGCGTGGTTGTGGGTTCGAATTCTTGAGTAGAATTAAAGTAGCAAGGGTTGTTTTTGTGTTTGAATTATGTGGGTGTGAGAATAATATGATGAAAACAACATTGGGATGTCTGAGTACCTTGTTGTTTGTGATATTGGTGCTTCAAAATAAGTGTGGGGTAAATTTTCCATGATTGGGTTTCATTAACTAAATTGATAACTGTCTGATTGCACGATAGCATGTCTGGCACACAAAGGTCTGGAAAAGTGGATGCGTCTAGCAGCCGTAAATGAGTGAGGACTGGCACAACCATTCCCCCAGCACCCGTAGTCTCAAGAGGGCAGACCCAATGCTACGGGGTTAAGGCAGTCACATCTGAGGGAAAAAAGTGGTATGAATTACACACTGAAGCCAAGTACTTTTCAGATATAATATTTGATGATGTGCAATTAGAGAGGGAGTTTTCTCGAATTATGTGCCGCCTACAAGAGTTGCACATAGGATTCATCTTTCAGGATCCAATAGAGTCCAATGTTAGTGTGGTTCAAAAATTCTATGCAAATTGGAAACTCGATGCTCGTTCTCACTTTGTAAAGGTGCGTGGTGTGGAGGTCCCTCTAACACCCTTAGCTATAAAAAAAATATTGGGTATTGCAGAAGCCCCTTTTGATGTCTTAACAGGGTTAAATATCAGTCCTCCTTATCAACAGATTGGACACACTCTGTGTGGAGCACAATCCACTGCGAAGTGGATTAGGCATGGGTACCGTGGCTATCATCAATCATATCCTTATGCTCACATGAATCGTGAAGCCCAGATGTGGCAAAAAAATGTAATGAATTGCTTGATACCAGGGTTGCATTTCACTAAAGTGACGAGGGACCG
Organism: Solanum piurae; assembly: GCA_029582685.1. Lineage (NCBI taxonomy): Eukaryota > Viridiplantae > Streptophyta > Magnoliopsida > Solanales > Solanaceae > Solanum > Solanum piurae. The sequence continues at coordinate 25,391 of JAJOOO010005333.1, read as the reverse complement.
CGCGTGCTTGGTCTATGCTATGATGATGGATGTACCCATAAATATAGGAGCGGTGCTGAAATCGGCCATGCGAAACACTAGACTGCATCGAGGTAGAACGTATGCTTTTGGGGGAATAATCACTAATTTGTGCAGGCAAACTGGAGTACCAGAGGAAAGCGTGGACTACATGGCACATTTGTTCACCACACCCCTAGATGTCACAAAGACAAAGAGGCAGAAAAATTTGCATGGACCCACCCTCACTACTGTTGAGCGCAACGCGAGGGATGATCTTATCATGATGCTCATGTTTGGACTGGAAATGTTGCACCATAGAAATGGGTGTCGAGCTTCAACTCAGGAGCAGTTGGACAAAATTGCAATGACGTACCCCCTAAATGAATATGCTTAAGCATTGCTGGGACTCGAGCCCGCATTTCTGGAGCCCGTATGGGATGATGTTCCAACTGATGAAGACAAGAGACGAACCGTATGGGTTAGTGAATCCGATTTTGATGCAGAGAATGGTGACATGTTGGGTCTTGAGGGCACCGGCGGTGATGCTCACATGGATGAAAATATTTTATTTTTTTTTCTATTTTTTTATAGGTTCCTTGGAAGTTATTTTCGTTTCTTTGGCCAAGGACAGTCCCATTGAACCGTATAAAAAATATTTTGTTTCTTAGGATTGAGTCAGTATCATACTTGAGTCAAGCTTCCATATGATAGATGGATGACGTCCGTCTTAAGGGCAGTTTCCTTTATTGGGTCTATAAGATTGACATCTTTCTAAGGCCGCACAGTTGCATTGAGTTAGGCTGAAGGTTGAAAATAATGGATGACTCTGTGTTGAGACATTTAGGTTCTTGTATGTGACTCTTAATGGTGTGTGCTTAAAATGAATTCACACCAGTGATTGGGAAGTAGTCTGTAGTGATCAATTCTGATTTGAATGTGTGCCATGTGTTTGAGGTTTGTGTATTCCTAACTACTAATTGATGTCCGGAACTTGCCTGGTGTGTCTTCAAAGTGAAAGAGAGGATAAGGAGTTGAGAAAGTGATATAGGAATTTCTTTGATAGCCTTGTTTGTTTTCTTCCAGTACCCACCTTGATTTATATCTTTAGTTAACCCCATCGAGCCTCTGACTTATTCTTTGGTAGCCAAACATGAAGCTTATTCCCACTCCTTCTATGGCCTATAAATTTGATCCAAACGCTCCTAAGAGCTTGGAGTGAAAAATAGTGAAGGAAAAGAAAGAATGAAGTGTGAAGCCCCTTTGCTTAAGTCTGGCTTGTATTAAAAAAAATTAAAAATAATAATAATAATAATAATGGTTCCGTACCGGGAAGAAATAAATGTTGAGTGCCTTACAACAAAGGGCCGAGTGGTTTCAAGAAAAGGGGCATAGAAGAAGGTTATTAAAAGAAGTTCCAACAATGAAGTTTGTCTTGTATTAAAGCGCTTGGGAATGTAGTCACTATTCATAGCCAAAAATAGTTCCTACCCGTCCCCTAGCCTACATTATAACCCTTAAAAGACCTAATTGATCTTGAACTTCCGCATTCTTGAAAGTAGTGATTTAGTACACTAAAGGCAAGCCCATGGTTCGTTGATTGTGGCATGTGAATTCTTTTGAGAGTGTGAGCGAAATTTTCTTCCCACACCCATTATTGTTTGAATTTTTAATATGTGAGTAAATCAGGGTGTTCACTTGTGGTGAGGGCACATGTTTAATGAAGGCTGGTAACTGTTGTAACTGTGTATCCAAATACTGTGCATGAGTTTGGTGCGTTATAAGAGTTCATTCTTGAGGCTAGATTGTTTTGCACGAGTTGTCCTGCTCAATGTATAGTGTTATCATGCGTGTTTTGAAACTCGTGTGGTTGTTGTGGCCGAAGTTGGATTGTCTTTAGATGGAAGGGTAGTAGAGTTGTCGTATGCATGATAGAGCGAAAGTGTTCGAGGATGAACAAAGCTTTAAGTGTGGGGTGGTGATCTTAGGCGTATTTATGCGCCTAATACCCAATTTATCCCATATATCTAGCTAAGTTTGAGAGAAAATTTCTAATCGGTAGTGCAATTTTAGAGTCCATTTATCGTGTTTCCTCTAACACATATGATTAGATATTGCAGGGTGCAAAGCAAGGAAAAGGAGCGAAAAATGACACCATGCATGAGCTCGAAGATTAGAATTTGTTGTTGCTAAGGAGATATGGCGAAGAAGCTGGAAAAATACATTGTGAGGGAGAACCTCCGCGTGGCAGATCTAAAGCCAGCATGTGGAAAATGAATTTTACAAAATAGTGAATTGCACGATGGACGCGCGTTGCGGAGTTGGCTCAAGTTATTCGAAATGTGCAGCAAGGGAACAGGTCTGTGGCTACTCCAGAATTTTGTCACATGTTTTATTTCAGAGTATAAATAGTCCAGTTGTATTATTTTATCATTATTTAGTTTTTGAAAAAATAGGAAAACACGATTTGGGCGATTTTGCTGACATTCTCTAGGGCTTTTCTTCTACTCCTTCATCTTTGTAAACACTTCTATGATCTTTGAATATTATTTGATGATGTTTCATTCTATGAGTAACTAAATTCCCTTATTCTAGGGTTGTAGCGACGATTAATGGAGTAATAGTATTTATTTCTAGCATGAGATGGGTTTTCTTACGATTTATTCTTGCATTCTTGTTTAACTATTTTATGACTTATCATCATTAAAATAAACCCATTGTCCACTCTTGAACTCGCAAGACGAATAGAGGGATATACCAAAGAATGGGAGAAGTGTGTTCATTCTAGGGTAAAACTTAGAGCGTTTCGTATATAGGATAGGATTATACCTATATGCCGCGTTTGATTAATGTGCAAGATGATAGCTTAATGCTTCGCTATTGGTTCATGCCTATCCCTGATCAACGATGTAGTTAGGCTGTCAATGGTGGTAGGCGATTAGAGGTCGGGAGATCCTGATCGTAAAATCAACCTTGTGAATCAACAATGAGGTTAACCTATCGAATGCTAGGATAAGTTATTATGATGTTTGAAATTGGTATATGCTACAACCCTGGAATATTTCCCTAATTGCGAGATTCCTTTGTTTGCGACTGTTTAATTGTAGTAATTAATAATTGAAATTGTTCAATTTAGTGTATACAAAAAAATTCCTAAAATTGTCTGTTGCATAAGTATATTTATTTTAGTTACAAGAAAGTTAGTGTTTGTTGATTTGAAGTCCTTTGGGTTCGATAATCCGGCTCGAAATAGTCGTTGTACTACTTGAGTGACCACGTGCACTTGCGTGTGCTTTTGGATGAAACACCTAGGCAAACTCTTGACCACATTCGTCTTCTTAGGATTTACCTCAATACCCTTACCAGAAACAATATGACCAAGGAAAGCGACAGATCTTAACGAACACTCACATTTACTAAACTTTGCAAAGATTTGTTGGTTCTTGAGGACTTGCAACACAATCCTCAAATGATTGGTATGCTCATCTTCACTCCTTGAATGGATCAATAGATCATCAATGAACACAATCACAAACATGTCAAGGTATTATCTAAACACCCTATTTATCAAATCCATAAATTCCGTCGAGCATTAGTCAAATCAAACGAAATTAATAAAATTCATAATGACCATACCGAGTTCGAAAAGCTGTCTTCGGAATGTCATCATCCTTCACCTTCAATTAGTGATAACCTGACCGTAGGTCAATCTTAGAGAAGTAACTTTCCCCTTGAAGTTGGTCAAACAAATCATCTATCCTTGGGAGAGGATACTTATTCTTAATGGTCACCTTGTTCACCTGAAGATAGTCAATACACATACGAAGTGAACCATCTTACATTCTAATGAACAAAACTAGAGCACCCCATGGAGAGACACTTGGTCGTATAAAACCGATCCTTATTCAACGAATCTTTCAATTGCTCTTTCAATTCCTTAAGTTCTGCTGGAGCCATTTAGTAAGGATGAATGGAAATAATTTGAGTATATAGAAGAAGGTCAATACCGAAGTCTATTTCCAATTTGGGAATAATATCGAGTAAGTCATCGGCAAACACTTCTGGAAATCATTTACAACGAGACTGACTGATGAGTAGGGGTCTCAGAATCTGTATCCCTCACCCTAAGCATATGGTAAATGCAACCCTTGAAAATCATCTTTATAGTTTAAGACAAGAAACAAACTGACCCTTAGGTATAAAATTTCCCCCTTTACACTCTAGGATAGGCTCATTCGGAAACTGAAACTTGACAACACGGGTTCTACAATCAATAGAAGCATAACATGAATGTAGCCAATCCATACCAATAATAACATTAAAATCTAGCATATCAACCTCTACAAGATCAATATGAGTGACTCTATGGGTTAAGAAAATGGGACACTTTTTGTAGACCCTCTTAGCCATAATAGAATTACCAACAAGGGTAGAGATAAAGAAAGGATCTAACAACACATCCGAAATAATATCGAACCTAACATCCACATATGGCATCACAAAAGTTAAGGTAGCACCAGGGTCAATTAAACATAAAAATTAAGTTGGAAGACTTTCAATATACCGGTAACCACATCGGGAGAACCTTTTTGCTCATGACGAGTTTGAAGTGCATAAAATCTACTTTGCTTCTGACTTCAACTAGAACCAAATGGAATATTAGGTTGAGCCCTTTAAATATCAACTCCATCATTTTTAGAAATTGAGGGACAATCCCTTATCTTGTGATCCATTTTACCATAACCAAAGCAAGCATTGGAACTGGCTAGACATTTACCCTCGTTCTTTTTTCCATTTTAGCACAAGAGGGCAATGAAGATCCACTATTGTTTCCTTCTTGAGGTTTATTGTTAGGCACCCTATGTTTGTTGAACTTAAGAGGAACATTGGAGGAACCTTGACCGGAAAACCTTTGTCGATACTTAGAACGACCATGTCCATCGGACCTTGAGTGCGAGAGGTTACCATCACTGATTTTTGCCCTCTTTTCCTCCCTAGACCTCTCCTTAAGTTTCTCCCCTTCAATTTGTTGAGCATGAACCATGAGACAATAAATGTCCATGTCATTGATAAGCATAATGGTACGACATTCCTTAACCACCATCTCATACATACCCGAAACAAACTTACTCATTCTTGCCCTAAGATTGGCAACCATAGTAGAAGCATATCGAGATAATTGTGTGAACTTCAAAGCATATTCCTTCACACATGCTTCATTGATGAAGTTTGATTAAATCAAGTACCTTTGCCTCCCTCATCTCAAGGGGAAATAACCTATCAAGGAAAGCAACTTTGAACCTTTCCAATCGAGAGGACCCGCATCAACTATCCTCCCTTCCTTTCATTGATTGAACTAAACTTGAGAAATACCCTTAAGTTGGTAAATGGCCAATTCTGCCTTTTCCATCGGCATCATTCCATAATCATCAATACCTTATACACTTCATCAATGAACTCTTGAGGTTCTTCCTCGACCTTAGACCCATAAAACTACGGAGGTTTCATTCTAGTGAAGGTCTCTCACCCTAGTTTCCACCGTACTCATATTTGGGTTCACGGGGACCGTAACCTCCCCATTAGCTTGAGCGGTCATAGCCTGAGCCAACACTAGAAAAGCAGCCCTAAACTCCATATTAGTCACTTGCTCGACCAAAGGGTCGACCAGAACTTGATGAGCTTGAGGAGAAGCCTCTTCTTCCACATTCTCTCTCGCATCCTTTCTAGCATATTCACTTCAAGGGGCCACATCCTGTAGAGCATAGGATAAGGATTAGGAGAGATATATTATAGAGTTAAATTCTATCGTACGACTTTAGAGTAATGAAAGAAGTGGAGTTTACTCAAAATCTTATAGCCTCTTATTCATAAATGTGGCACGCTTCACACTCATGAACAAGACTCTACAAGATGTGGCTTATGAGACTTCCTGGGACCTTTTTAAACCGTGTGCTCTGATGACCAAGTTCGCCATGACCCAAAGTATACCCTAGGCATAACATGTCGTATAGAACCTCGAGAGGCCCTACAAAAGCCACCTAGTATACGTCATACAAGATAATAGAAATTCAAGCTAATTAAAAGATCATTTCAAAACATAGAGTTTTATAAAAAGAAGTGGAATCTAACAAGTCTCAAGCCATCTAGTATGTAAGAATAAATCGGGATGTAACCCGTACATCAACTTCAAAACTAAAATGAAATGACATAATGAAGTAAAGGATCGGTCCTCAAAGTATGAGGACTCACAAATTTTCCAACTTTAACTAATAGATCCCTAGCCATGGAAGTGGGAGTCTAGAGTGTCAGACCCTACATTTTTATAAGAAATGTAGGTAAAAGTATGTGCTAGTATAAATATGTACCAAGTATGATAGCACATTCATGAAGCATAAAAATCATGATAAAGGGACATTTTCGTATTATGCAATGACCAAGATAAAACATGATATAGAAGAGTTAGAAAGCATAAGTCATAAAACATAGTCAATACAAGCCAACATGTTTAAACATTCATGAGAAACTTCTTGAAATAACCTTAGTTCATTATTGTGGGAGAATTACCTTTAACTGACACATAAGACCATGTGAGATATTAACATGGAATCTGATGTCTACCCCACACTGAAAAGTGGTGTCCTACTTCCAAGCTAAGACCATGGACCTCTAGATTACATGGATCCACTAGATAATGTATAAATAGACAACTTATGGTGACACGTAGTTTATCGGACATGGGTAATTGTCAATTTCCCAGTCGTTACTAAGCATAACTCCCACATAATGTTCATTAGTCTTATTCATCTTTTCTTTAAAGGACTTGGGTAATCATCTCTTGTACTTATATCATGTGACATGTGTCATCGTCTTTTCTCTTTTATCATAGATCATGGATAATCGCCGCTTTCCTCATTCTTAGAATAGCTCCTTAACATTGATTCATTTTAGGTGAGAATAGATTTAAGCCTTAGTGTAACACCCCAAAAATTTCTAAGTTAAAACTCGAACCATTTTTCATTAACTTGTAGGGACTCATCGGGTGATTCTTAAATTGCCCATATGTGTAATGGTAAATTCTTTAGCGTGGAAATTATTTTGGATATCAATTAAGGTCACTAGAAACTCCTAGCACAAAGTAGAGTTTAAAGTTTCCTTATCGATTAAGTTTTGATGTAAGATTCTACATGGGTCAACTTCAAACAACTATGTATCTTAGAATATAAAGAGTTATGTGGCTCATAACCTATCAAGTTGAAGATATTTGAATCTTCTTTCCAACGCCACCAATTTTGTAACAATTCGATGTTTGAGTAAAAAAGTTATGACCATTTTAGTAACCTAATGTAGTGCAGTGATGAATTAAACGACGGGAAAACATTAAAAGGGTCATTTTTGTCTTATTACCTCTAAGAAACCCTAAAACGAATTTATTGAATAATGAAACACCCAAAACAATCAGATTTTTATCTCTTAAGCCATTATTCTCTTCTCTCTCAAACCCTAAGGCAAAACCCTAAGGAAAAGTCAAAGTAGAAGACTCCATTCAAGATTCTTTCAATCTTTTTCAAGATTCTTCTTCAAGGTAAGTCTTTCTCCAAGAATTCCATTCTTTCCAACTCAAATTCCTCCATACAATGATGAATAACTAATAAAAATCATAATTCTTGGCCATAGATATTTCAAGAAACTAATTCAAGAAATCTCAAGAAAGATTTTCTTGATTTTTCTCCTACAAGCTAGGGTTTCAAGGCTTCTAATCAAGTTCTTCTTCAAGATTATTCAAGAAGCTTGTTCTTCTAGGTATGTAAGTCTATCATAGTGTTGGACTAGTTCATCCTCACACCCTAAATCTACTTTAAAATCATTAAAATAGAAATCTAGGATTCTACCCTTGGATTTGAGTATTCTTGAAATGAGTTGATTTTGAGATCTCAAGTTTCTAATTATTTTTGAAATTCTATTCCTAATTATTGAATTTCTATATGCTATGCATTAAGATTCTTGAGTTGATTCGTTCATGTCTATATTTCAACATGAACCCTATGAATTGAGTATTTTTTAGATGAGTAGTGTCATTGAGTTCTTGCGTTCTGAGTACTGAATTTCCATATTGTTATTAATACCCATGAGTTGAGTCGTTCATGTCAATAATTCCGCATGAACCCTATGAATTGACTTCTAAATTTTAAGAAGCCTTTTAAAGCCAACATTTAAGTTTTAAATTCAGTTTTTGAGAAAGTAAAAACAAGTTTTGAGAAAGAGTTTTTAAAACATGATTAGTATGACAATCGAGGATGTCATCAATGTTTAAGGAGTATGGTATCTGAATATACCATCAATGTTTATGTAGTATGACTTCCCGAGTCATCAATGATCATATCACAATATGATTTTTTATATATTTTTGAGAAAGAGTTTCCAAGTATAAATTGAGAAAGAGTATAAGGGAACTAAGTATTCCCAAAAGATATCAGTTTTTACATTGATAAAAGAGAAACTTTGATTTCTAAATGAGTTATGAGTTCAATGATGTTTCAGAGCAGTTACCTCTTTTAAGAGGATAGTTTAAACAATTATCACGAACCAGCGGAAGAGTATATTTTTAAACATTGAGCATAAATATATATTATTGGGAGTAGTATTGAGCGCCGTTATGGGGATGAGTTCAGACAAATGAAATTCCTCATAAACCATGTATGCCAACGTAGGTACAAGATCATACTTTTTAGATGAATCTTAAGTGCCTTCGGGCAGAGCTTAGTGGATCGACTTAGTTGAGGATGTTCTATACCCCAGCAAGTTATAGGACAGTTCTGGCACCGTGGGCGAGACGTTGTATCATCATGTAGCTCATAGTGATGGTTGTCGGTTAGAGAATCTCCAAATAGAGTTAAAGTGTATATTTATATATCACTTATTATGTTGGGTTCAAAGATGATAAAGTATTTTGTAAAGTTTTAAATGATTGAACTCCTTTATTTCTTTACATTTAGCTTGAGTACATTGTTATCTATTTCATCCCTTTCATCAATTTTTTGATATTCAATTATATTACATACTTGTATATTCAATGTACTGATGTCATTCGACCTGCATCTTTTAAAGATGCATATACAGGTTCTTAGGATCCTCAGTAAGAGTCTGTAGAGATCACTTCATCCGCTTGTCTATATTCGAGTGAGGTCTCCTTGCTTTCGAAGGACTCTAGTTTTATGAGTTGTTAGTATTACTAGCATTTTGAGTAGTCGTGGTTCTTGTCCCGACACTCGTCTATATACCGTAGAGGCTTCATAAATAGACAGTTTTGGAGAGTTTTTTAGTTTCAGATGTTTTATTTAAAACTTATTTTTCATACATAGTATATTCAGTTTAGTTTTGAGATTCAGTAAACTATTTTTAAATGTTTTTTTCAATTTGATGCTTATGTATGCTCAAGTTAGTCTTGCGCTTGTAGTAAGTCAGGATGAAGGTTCATTTTGGGACAAACAATGGTTCTCGAGTGTCAGCCACGTGCAGGGTGTAGGCTCAAGTCGTGAGAAACTTGTTATCAGAGCATAGAGTTCAAGTGTCCTATGGTGTCTATGAAGCCGTGTCAATAGGATTTTATCTATGGTTGTAAGGGCCTAACTTCTATGAATGAGATAATATAGACATTTGAGAAAATTTTCCCTTGTTTCATACTCTAGATCGTCTAATAGTGCTGTGTCATAAGAAACTTATTCAAACTCCTACGTTTCTCAGATCCATTCGACTACCCCTCATACTAAAGGTGGTTGTAAAAAGAAGCCCAACATCCTTATCAATGAGTTATTCTTAGCAAGAATCTTGAGAAAGTCATGAGACTTGAGAGGGGTTTAAGAGAAGCCCGTAAGTGATCTTAAGTGTTAAAATTTAAAATAATGCACTCTTATTCATATGAACTGTGCGTTTGAGCTAAAAGCGAGATGTATTCCCAAACTCTTTTCCATTAATCTTGTGTTAGTTGAGGTCCATATGGGGAAATGCGTTTTAGAACTTGGGTAGTGTTTTCACCCGAAAAGATAGTATGAGTTATGAGATTATGAGCGGTAGTAGTAAAAGTGCCTAGAGTTAGAACAATGCATGCAAAGGTTCAATATTCTAAGAGAGGGAGATAGTGATCAAGAAAATTATGTTGTTATAGTCATGCACCCAGTAAGTTATTAATGATGAGTTTCCTTTATGAGAAGATTAAGGAATAATAATCTTGTATAGAGTTCATGATATGAGGTAGAGGAATAGTTACTATTCAGGATGAGTTAGAGTATACTTTAACCAGAAAGGAGTTTAAGTCGATGTGCCATCATGTTAATGAAGACTAATTGTAGGTGTTGAATAGAAGAGAGGAGTATTCATGAGGTGATAGATCAAATATAGGGTTATGATTTTGAAGGGGGGGAACCCCCTGATATTCAGAGAGTTATAGAACTAATTAGGCAATGATGTATAGTGAATGAGTAAATTGTACTTAAGTTGTGAAATTGAATGTGACGGTAATTCGTAAGTCTGTAGATAAAGAGATAAAGATTGACTACTTGTTATGAGGTCTTAGTGAGCGAGTTTTTCTTAATTTTATCTAGTAGTTGTAAGTTAGTATAGTAAGCAAGAAATTATATTGATACCCATGTTTAGTACTAGACACTAAGCTTGAATTTGAGATGAGTTTTATGGGGAAAAAAGGGATGGCAACACGAGGGCGATGATGTTAGTTTTAAGATCTGATCTAGTAAGTTTGACCTGAAATAGGTGAGGAGATCAAAGTAGTACCTTCTAATGAAAATGTGGTATTATGACCCATAGAGGAGAGGAATGAAAGTACAACAGTAAGAGGTACACCCGAGGTGGTATGTGGCCAGATGAGGTCCCAATTAGGGTTATGATTTTCTTATGTGTGCCTAGATTGTATGGTTGAGCTGGAAATATAGGATAGGCTGGTGCAAGTGTAATTTTCCTAAAGAGTTAGATAAAGCAGCCTTAGGATCCAATGAGAAGAGGTCAAGAGAAACATCTTAGAAAGAGATCATAGTACCTGCTTATAGAGAATTCGGTAGTCATGGGATAAAATTTTCCCGAGTGTTAGAGTAAGGGGGATGTAGACCAGTTCAGATATGATGGAATAGGTCCATAGCTTTCAAATGTCAGCATTAGACCTAAAGGGGATATGATAAGATGAGAAATCAAGCCAAGCGTTGATAATACGATAGTAATGAGTTAAAAAGAGTATGGGAGATATCTTTTCAGAGGTCCCTTTCATAGTGGAGTGATGTTAGAAGAAGAAGGTTACTGACCTTATCGTGATAATGATGGCGTGATAATTCCATCAAAGGTTATAAATGAGGAGGAAGATGAGAAGGAATTTTTACTATGAGAAATAGTTAAATGAGAGCCCTTAGTTTATTTTGAGTAGTAATGTGGGAAATTCTAGTTGGTATGGTAGATATGATGAGAGAATGAAAACTTCTTAAGGAGCTGGTTAGTAGGAGTCCATGGAATTGTTAGAAAACTAAGCTTGAATGTGGTGTTGTTAAACATTAGATGGTTCTTGATATGAGCCTAATGTTGATATTATGTGGTGGTAAAGAGTAATAGTATTGGGATGAGATTCCCTATAGAAAGGTATAGAACCCGAACCTTTGGATTTGGGTTAAGCTTGAATATAGTAAGAGTGTGACTATGTTCAAATTCATATCATTCGTGACTTATGTGCTCAAGTCCAGTTTTAAAACTATTAGTATCAATCAGTTCAGCCTATGTTAGTAGGCAAGCTCAGAAGTCAAGAGAGGTAGTGATAGTAACTTTTTTCCCCTCCATTCTTAGTTTAACTGTCATTCGAGGACGAATGATCCCAAGGGGGAGATATTGTAACACCCCAAATTAATTTGAGTTAAAACTCGAACCATTATTCATTAACTTGTAGGGTCAAATTGGGTGATTCTTAAATTGCCCATACGGGTAAAGGTAAATTCATTAGTGTGGGAAAGATTTTGGATATCAATTAAGGTCACTAGAAACTCCTAGCACAAAGTAGAGTTGAAAGTTTCCTTATCGATTAAGTTTTGATGTAAGATTCTACATGGGTCAACTTCAAACAACTATGTCTCTTAGAATATAAAGAGTTATGTGGCTCATAACCTATCAAGTTAAAGATATTTGAATATTCTTTCCAACGCCACCAATATTGCAACAATTCGATGTTTGAGTAAAAAGTTATGACCATTTTAGTAACCTAATACACTGCAGTGATGAATTAGCCGATAGGAAAACATTAAAAATGGTCATTTTTGTCTTATTACCTCTAAGAAATCCCTAAACGAATTTATTGAATAATAAAACACCCAAAACAATCAGATTTTTATCTCTTAAGCCATTATTCTCTTCTCTCTCAAACCCTAAGGCAAAACCCTAAGGAAAAATCAAAGTAGAAGACTCCATTCAAGATTCTTTCAATCTTTTTCAAGATTCTTCTTCTAGGTATGTCTTTCTCCAAGAATTCCATTCTTTCCAACACTAATTCCTCCATACAATGATGAATCACTTATGAAAATCATAATTCTTGGCCATAGAGATTTCAAGAAACTAATTCAACAAATCTCAAGAATGGTTTTCTTGATTTTTCTCCTTCAAGCTAAGGTTTCAGGGCTTCTAATCAAGTTCTTCTTCAAGATTCTTCAAGAACCTTGTTCTTCTAGGTACGTAAGGCTATCACAATATTGGACTAGTTCATCCTCACGCCCTACATCTACTTTCAAATAAATAAAAGAGAAATCTAGTATTCTACCCCTAGATTTGAGTTTTCTTGAGATGAGTTGATTTTTAGTTCTCGAGTTCCTGTTTCTTTTTGAAATTATATTCCTAATTATTGAATTGCTATATGCTATGCATTAAGATTCTTGAGTTGATTCGTTCAGGTCTATATTTCAACATGAACACTATGAATTGAGTATTCTTGAGATGAGTAGTGTCGTTGAGTTCTTGCGTTCTTGAGTTCTGAGTATTGAGTTTCCATAATGTTATCAAGACCCCTGAGTTGACTTGTTCAGGTCAATAACTCTGCATGAACCATATGAATTGAGTTATAAATTTTTAAAACCTTTTTAAACCCGATATTTGAGTTTTAAACTGAGTTTTTGAAAAAGTAACGATGAGTTTTGAGAAAGAGTTCTTAAAACATGATTAATATGACAATCGAGGATGCAATAAATGTTTAAGCAGTATGTTATCTGAATATACCATCAATGTTTATGTAGTATGACTTCCCGAGTCATCAATGATCATATCATAATTTTATTTTTGATATATTTTTTAGAAAGATTTTCCAAGTATGAATTGAGTAAAAGTATAAGGGAACTAAGTATTGCCAAATATATCAGTTCTTACATTAATAAAAGAGAAACTTTGATTTCTAAATGAGTTATGAGTTCAATGATATTTCAGAGCATTTACCTCTTTTAAGAGGATAGTTTGAACAATTATTTCGAACTAGAGGAAGATTATGTTTTTAAACATTGAGCATGAGTATATATTAGTGGGAGTAGTATTGAGCACCGATATGGGGATGAGTTCATACAACTCACATTCCCTATAAACCATGTATGCCAACATGGGTACATGTTCATACTTTTAGATGAATCTTAACTGCCTTCGGACAGATCTTAGTGGATCCACTTAGTTGAGGATGCTCTATACCCCGGGAAGGTATAGGGAAGTTCTTGCAGCATGGGCGAGACATTGTATCAGCACGTAGCTCCTAGTGATGGTTGTCGATTAGATAATCTCCCAATAGAGTTAAAGTGTATTATTATATATCACTTATTATGTTGAGTTCATAGCTGAGAAAGTATTTTGTAATGTTTTAAATGATTTAAATCTTATATTTCTTTACATTCAACTTGAGTACATTGTTATCTATTTCAGCCCTTTCATTTAGTTTTTTTTTAATATTCAACTATATTACATACTTGTACATTCAGCGTATTGATGTCATTCAACCTGCATCTTTTAATGATGCAGATACAGGTTCTTAGGATCCTCAACAAGAGTTTGATGAGATCACTTCATCCTCTTGTCAACCTTCGAGTAAGGTCTCCTTGCTTCTGGAGGATTCCAGTTTGAGTAGTCATGGTTCTTGTCCTGACACTCGTCTATATACAGTAGAGGCTTCATAGATAGACAGTTTTGGAGAGTCTTTCAGTTTTAGATGTTTTATTTAAAATATATGTTTCATACTGATTAACGTTTCAAAGACACTTAATCCAGTTCTAAGCGTCAACGATCGTTAGTCAGTATAATAACCCAACTAAATGAGTTGGGGTCGAATCCCACGGGGAGTGGTACGTGTTTAAGATGCAAGAGTAAAGTATGAACATGTTCAAGTCAATCATAGGAATAGACATTATCAAATAAAAGCATAATTCAAATTAGGGGTGATACGAATGTCAGAGAGGGGTTTTAATTGTTTTTAATTATCAACTACAACAACAGCAAATAACACGAAAATAACAATAGAGACAAGTTCTTGGGATGTGATTGGATTATAGTCTAAGGTAGACAAGTGGGTAATTGCAATTGTTAGTAAATAGTTGTAAATTAGTGAATAAGCTAGACTTTAGTGGGGATAAACTTTCTCTCGAACAATATACCCCGAATCAAGTCGGTTTCTCTCGAACAACAACGAACATGAAAATAAGAACAACCTACGCATTAGTCCATTCACTCTCTCGAGCTGAATGTGTGGAAAAGAGTTTAACATTCATTCTCTCGAGCTGAACCCATGACAACCCAATACCCAAAGATCATCAATTCAGCAATTTTGGTTTTAAAACCTCTCTCTTGAGCAAGCCAAAAACACGAAGGTAGAACTATATTTGCAACTACAATTTTTTAAATTCAACCACAATTACTTATTGAAATCACTTCTAAACAGCATTTAAACTAAGAATTAGCAATACCCATAAGCTAAATTAGCTCATAATCACACCCCAAGAATTAGGGTTTTAGCTAGACATCATAAAAAGATAGAAATCGTTACCATATTGTGTTTCCATCAACTGGGTATGATTAATTTTGTCTTTACAAAGGTTCAAATTGAAGAATCTCAAAAACCCACTTTCAATTTCTCAAAAATGGAAAGTTTCAATTCCTCAGAGTTAAGCAAACCTTGTCTCTCAGTTCAAAACTCAAAAATCTAAGAATAATATTGTTCAAGAAAAAGATTCTCACCAAACTTAATGTTTGAAAACGTATTTTTAGTCGCCAAAAATATGCTGCAAAGAGCCATTCGGCGCAGTAAGTCGGGCTCGCCAATCAAGTCGGCAATACGCCCTTTGGATCATTTTATCGCCTTTCTGCCTTTGGCCTTCAGCATCCTCAAGTTCTGTAACTCTGGCCGATCCAACACTGCATCGCGGAACCACCCAGTGACTCGCCAACTGCTCCTTTCTCTCGCCAACTTGGTTTTCTCCTTCAGGACTCAACACACTGGAACTTTAGGCGAGGTAATGGCCATTTGGTGACTCGCCAAATGGACTAGGCGATTACTAGGCTCTCTTTTCTTCCTTCTTTCAGCTCGCTTCGTTCCTTTTGCAACTTAGTATCCATATGCTTTGCTCCTTCAAACATATTCCTGAAAATCAAGGACTTTACATCAGTTATTGGCACAAAATAAGCATTTGAGGACACTAAACCTATACAAATGAAGCCCTAAATGAGTCCACATCATGGACTCATCAACACCCCCAACTTAAACTTTTGCTTGTCCTCAAGTAAAACTCAAGTTCAATAGTTCAAAGAGGATGTCTTAAACAGTTCTACACAAGACTCAATCATGAATGCACACAACGAAACTCAGCTTACTCATGCAAGGATCAATTTTTGCACTCAAGGATTCAAGTTGTGACAAACCACTACCAAAGATTCTCAAGTTCATAATACTTGCTTCAAATGCAAGTTCAAGCTCAACAAAGGTACTAAAATGTCCTTACACAAAAAGGATTCCATATTCACACACAATGGTTCAACAATTTATAGTTTTGAAATCAAAAACAACTCTCACACTCAAAAAGATGAACACATGCATAATTTCATCCATAGCTTTGCCCTTATTTTCCAGCCAACAATTGTTTTAGCTCACTCAAAATCAAAAAAGTCTTTTGAAGGCTTGTAACGGGGCTGAGTGTAAAGGTATGGTCATTTAGGCTCAACGGTTGCTATCCCCATGAAATGTAGCTTGAACAACACTTCATTTCCTTTTCCTCTTCATTTTCATTCATGCTCAAAATTCACCCCATTATTAATTTTCCATGAAACTTTGGACACCTCATTTCTTTTTGCAACTTTATTTTAAAAAAAATTCATTCTTTTTCTTTTTCCTTCTTCTTTTCTTTTCTTTTCTTTCCTTTTTTTGTATGGAGGGGTTCCATCTTTTTCACAACCATATATCAAGGGGGACATCGTTGCACTTCTTGATCTACCTTCTCTTTTCACCACACCCCCAATTTAAGCTTTTGGCCTAAGTTGGTTATTCAAAACAACCACATCTCATGAGGATTAAAGATGAAGGGATAAAGAAAGGTCACAATTGCATCAAGTTTCTTCCAAGAAAAGGATAATGCTCAAAAGGTGTTCAAGTAAAGATCACACACTAACAAGGTAGGACACAAAAGAGGTATAATATCAAATGGTTTCACTCTTTAAAATTGTTCCCTAAGATCATTTCAAGAGCTCACATCACTTGGTCTACCGGACCAGCGGGCCAAATTCTAGGTGTCATCACACATGGTTCACGGTAAGCTCATCACACAAGGCATTGACACCAATGTCAAACAAGACACTCAATTTGATACTCGGCTAGTCACAACGAGATGCAAAGATTTCACATATTGTCTATGCAACTTCATTTGTCCTCATCTTAGCTACACATTCATGTTTGTTCGATTGAGAGCACTATTCAAGTCATCAGTATTGATCATAACCGACAATCAAATTTGTACAAGAATGGCCACAATTAAATACACAAGAGGTGGAAAAAATTTCCGAAGGGTCCGAAAACTATTTCCATTAAAACAAAGAGCCACAAGCTCAAACATCCATAAAAATAGTGTATTAAAAACATCAATTTTAGCACAAAACCCAATATATACATAAATCATCAACACAAGAGGTAGGTATAAAAATACCTCACCCCACCACAAACAAAAAGCTATTTGTCCTCAAATGCAAATAAACATCCAAACAGTAAATAAAAGAAAATAGAGAGGGAGGTAAAGAGGAATCATGTCTAAACAGTCGCTCCATCTGTCGGGGCATCGGTAGCCGGTGCAATACTAAGATCTCGGGCATCAGTGCCTGGAGCCATCTCAGAAGTGATAGGTCCACTAGGGGCTGCCAAAGGTGTGTCTACCAAAGATGTCTGCACAACTGCATCTATCATGGCCTCCTCAGTCCCCGTAAGGCCCTCATAAGAAGCCTTTTCAGCAACCTCAAGCATCTCCTAATTCGTCTCAGCCTCAGATTCGGGATCAGCTACCTCTTCAGCTTGAACATCATCTTCGGTGGTACCCAGAAGCATATTTGGCTCAACTGGCACATCTGGGATCTCCACCATCCCAAAAATCATAGACAGGTCAGTGGACTTCAGCTTGTCCACATCTCTTCTCGGTGCAGCAATAGCGGCCTTCAGAGTCGTCACCTCATCGGTGGCCCATTCGCCATGATCGTACACCATATTCCTAGCCGCAAGGGCATCAATGGTAGCACTCAAAGGGGGTACAACATAAGCGGAAGGGGCCTGAATCATGCCTGGAATGGAGGCCTCAAGTTTGGCGGCACCACGATCAACATCATGAGCTAGCTGCCCCATTCTTAGTAATGCAGCCTTAGTGAGCAGGGGCTGGGTGGCAGCAGTAGCACTAGTTCCAGATCTGGGAGGCAATGGAGCAGCAGAGGAACTAGGAGTATTAGAAGGGACAACACCAGATGTACCTAAAGTCCCAGGGGCCAGAGTAGGCAAACGTGCCTCTGCAGGTATTGCATCTGTATCCACAACCGGGGATGTATCTACTGGGGCTGCCTTCTTCTTCTCCGCCTCATCTTTCAAGTTCTCCGCCTCAATCCTCCGGATATCGGTAGAAGATGTGGGAATCACTTCCACATCCTTTTTCTCATCTCTAGGAACCCAAGCTTGCCTGCACAACTAGGTGATCAACACTAGAAAGGGAAGGGAAGTTTGGAATTGCTTGGCCCTCATGACCATCTCTTGTGCCATAAGCATCCCCAAGTTCAGCCTTATCCCATCAATAATGCAACCCAGACAAGCTGTCTTGGCGTGGTGGAGAATTTTCTTATTTTGGGATGGCATAATCGTGCTGATGATGAAGCCAAACCAGTACCTTGCTGTTATGTTCAGGTCCTTCTTTTCAATGGGTGCTCCAATTTCAAGACATTTGGGAGTACCGTCTGATAACAGCGGGTCCAACCAGTTCTTTATGTTTTCTAGTGTCTTTGTCCTCATTAGATATTGGCAATCATCATCAATACGTGTTGAAACACCCAAGACTGCATTGATAGCATCACTATCACATTTCACCTTCCGGCCTCTGACATCCACATAGTCAACCAGCTTGAATTTGGTTGCCGGCTTCTTTCCTTGTTGTATCAAGGAACTGTAAGCACTGTAGAATTCTCTGACCCAAATTGGAATGTACGGGCCATGGGGCTTTTTGAAGAGCTGGAATTTATGTGACCCAATTTATGTGACGCTTTTCCTCAATAATGGTCCTCAGCCCCTCGGTCTTCAGTCTGTTCATAGACTATGGGGGAGGACCCTGTACTGGTGTGCTAGGACCACAGCCTATGCTGGAGCAGAAGGAGTAGTGGTGTCTTGGGGAGTTCTGATCCTAGACAAATCATTCATCCTCTTGGATCGTAGCTCCGCTCGATTGGATGCTAGTAGCTCATCATCAGGCTTAGAAGTTGCAGCCTGATGCTCCTGGTGCTCACCCTCACTCTCAGAAGTTGTGAGGTGAGTGGCATATATGTTGTCACTGTCGGAGCTGGCCTCCGGTGACACAGGTGCAGGAGCGTTGCCTTTCCCCTTGCCCTTCCCACCAGTTGTGGGAAGTTTGGTAGCTTTAGCCTTGGATGAAGTTTCATCCTCGTTGATTTTTATTCCCTTGGCCCTCCTGCGGGGGGCATGTCTCTTTCGGCCACTTTTGGTCTAGCCATGTCTGTAAAAACATCAAAAAGAAATAGGAACAGTTCAAGCAAATGCACAGAAAAATAATTGCAAATAAACTCATCGAACGGGTCGGTGAGTTACCAAATCTCTTTGGCGAGCTAGATCGGGCTCTCTGAAAGGATTGGCTAAAAAATTCATAGAAAATTTGACATGTCGACGATGGAATGGACCTTTTCATGAATCGCCGACACCATTCGACGTGCAAGGATAAGTTCACCGAAAGTTACAGTGCATTTTAGGGGTCAGGGGCACAGAAAATGCGATCAAGAAGGACTTTTGGCAAGTCGTCGAGTGCACTCGGCGAACTCAAGCTTTTTTTCGCCGAAAGTTACAGTGCCCAACTTCTAATATAGCATGAAATTAAAAGCGATATAGGGAGATTCAGCGAACCGCCGAGTGGTTCGGCGAGCTTGACCCAGCTCGCTAAACTGCCTAACGTGCCTACTTTCAACCCTATTCTCCAAATTCAACACAACAGCCCTCGAAAACAAAATCAAAGCATGCACTCATACAATTAAACTAAGACCCATTACACCTAATCCCCTGGGATACTCAGACTTCTCCCGATTTGGCCAAATTTTTCCATTTGATGAATTTTACCCTTAAGAATGACGTCACCTGGTCCATCATTGGGCAAAATACATCATTTGGCACACATGTGGGTTACTTAGACTTCACCCGACTACACCCAACAATATTCATGCAACACCCAATACTTTTAATTACTTTTAAACACGAAAAATTCAGGAATTCAACAACAGAGGCATTACAGGCATGATGTTCGAATTAAAATGGGCACAAAAGCATACAATTACGATCAGAGAGTCCCAGCACACATTACTAATATAAAATTACTTGTAAATGAGTAAAAATCGCTAAAACGGAATTTAGGGTTCAAAAAACCAACCTTTGAAGCCGAAGAAAAATCTAGGCGGCAATGATATCCAACTCCGAACTTAAACTCGATGACTAAAATGCGATAAAAAACGCAAAAATACAGAAAATATTGTGTGAGTGTGATTTTGGGAAGGTCAAAAGTGAGGGAATGTGAAGGATTTTGAACTTTTTGAACTTTTGGCCTTTAAAAACCGTCATGTTCATGCCCATTCGACGATATTAGTCTTGATCGCCAACCCACTCGGCAACACGCCGGTGGGAACTTACCATGCCAAGTTTTAGAGGAGCTTCAGTTAATGTGGTGGTCCAAACAGCGAACAAAGTCGCGATCGCCCACCATTTCGATGACACGCCGATTTGCTCCTGGGCTCGCCGAGTTTTACAGACTCTAACTTCATAATTCCTAGAGTCCAACGGCGGTCAAAGGCGGGGTCGCCGACCTCTTCGGCGAGTCGTCGACTGGACATTTAGCTTGCCAATCTGCTCTTTTAAACACATTCCACACTTCAACTTGCAAAATTAGCACACGCTTATTTTTAAAACAAATATAATGCGATAAACCTTGGGTTGCCTCCCAAAAAGCGCCTTTTTTAACGTCGTAGCACGATGCAAGTCCACGCTCAAACCTCATTCTTGGGGTTGTCCATAGTATCACTAGGCAACCCCCCTTGTTGTCTCGGGTTTAATTGAGACGAGATATGTCCCATTTGGGTCTCCAAATGTTTGATCGAGATGGAATGGGAGGTAACCGTTTGGCTAAGGGTCGACACATCTTCTTTCATTTCTTTCAAAATCTTGTCCGACCCCTCAACTTTGTTGAGAATACGAGAAAGCATATCCTCCGACCGACCTCCCTTGGAATCCTTTGGCTTTTGGTGATCATGGGGAGGAACATATCCCGTCTCTCTCTTTCCAAGTGGGGTTACGATCCCTCCACTCTCTATCACGATCCTTCCAACCTTCATACCTATTCCAACCTTTGTTACCACCTTGCCTCGGGTAGTTTGAATGATAACCACCTCCTTGGTTGGCTAGGAAGTTCACCTCTTCATTGTACAAAGTCTCAAACTTGGCCTCATCAGGATTAGCAATCCCGACACCCACGGCATTGACACTTCTAGCACCAGCTCCAATGACATTTTTCGACAAAATGTCAAGTTGTGTCATGATCTTGGCCATGTTCTAGTCCCTCTCTTGGTCTTTCTCCAGCTACTCCTTGGTCAATTTAAACGTGAGAGGGGAGACTTGATCTTTGCAGGTGTACCAAGACCGATTAATTATGCTCATACCATCCAAAAGTTGGGATGCTATAACGTAAGGTTGTTGCATCAAACCTTCCAGAAAAAGTTAGTCACCTACACCCTTGTTCACCGAATCAAGGCTTCGGTAAAAATACTGCAGCAAAACATTGTCAGGCAAACCATGATTTGGGAATTGAAGCACCAACTTCTTGAATCGTAGCCAAGTCTCATGAATTGGCTTGCCGTCCAAATGCTTGAAGCTTTGGATGTTGTCTCGAAGAGTCATCATCTTCAAATGAGGGAAAAATTGCACTTGAAATGCGGTGACCAGCTCTTCCCACGATGTGATTGATTCTCGTGGCAATTCAGCTAGCCACTTACATGTTTCTCCCATCAAAGAGAATGGGAACAACCTCAACCGGACCGACTCTTGGGATATATTCTTGAAGGAGAATGGCCCGCAAACATGAACAAAATTTCTTATGTGCTCATGGGGATCCTCATGAGCCAACCCACCAAACAACCCTTTTAATTGCAAGAGCTGCAACATGATATTTGTAATATGGAACACGACGTTACCTTCCATCGGAGGCAAGATAATGGCACAAATTCCACCCATTATATGAGGGTCATTAGCATTAGGCTCATTGACATTGTTAAGGTTTCCGATATTATATTGGTGGCCTACTTGGCTACCATTGATTCCGTTCACACTTATACTTCATGTTGCAAAACACAAACAAGGAAACCAAAACTGAAAGTAAGTAGATTCAACTATAACTAACAAGAACAAAATTCAACTTAACTAAATAATCTTAACCAACACCATTCCCCGGCAGCGGTGCCATTTTGATTAACGTTTCAAGGACACTTAATCTAGTTCTAAGCATCAACAATCATTAGTCAGTATAATAACCCAACTAAATGAGTTGGAATCGAATCCCATAGGGAGTGGTACGTGTTTAAAATTCAAGAGTAAAATATGAATATGTTCAAGTCAATCATAGGAATAGACATCATCGAATAAAAACATAATTCAAATTAGGGAGACACGAGCGTCAGATGGGGTTTTTTATTGTTTTTAATTATCAACTACAGCAGCAACAAATAACACGAAAATAACAATAGAGACGAGTTCTTAGGATGTGGTTGGATTATAGGCTAAGGTAGACAAGTGGATAATTGCAACTGTTAGTAAATAACTGTAAATCTGTGAATAAGCTAGACTTTAGTGGGATAAAATTTCTCTTGAACAATTTACCCCGAATCAAGTTTGTTTCTCTCGAACACCAACAAGCATGCAAATAAGAATAGCCTACGCTTTAGTCCATTCACACTCTCGAGCTGAATGTGTGGAAAGGGTTTAGGATTCACTCTCTCGAGCTGAACCCATGACAATCCAATACCCACAGACCATCAATTCAGTAATCGTGGTTTTAAAACCTCTCTCTCGAGTAAGCCAAAAACATGAAGGTAGAACTGTATTTGCAACTACAATTCTTTAAATTCAACCAGAATTATTGATTGAAATCACTTCTACGTAGAATTTAAACTAACAATTAGCAATACCCATAAGCTAAATCAACCCATAATCACATAATCACACCCTAATAATTGGGGTTTTAGCTAGATATCATAAAAAGATAGAAATCGTTACCAAATTGTATTTCCATCAACTGGGTATGATTAATTTTGTCTTTACAAAGGTCCAAATTGAAGAATCTCGAAAACCCACTTTCAATTTCTAAAAAATGGAACATTTCAATTCCTCAAAGCTAAAGCAAAATTTGTATTTTAGTTCAAAACTCAAAAATCTAAGAATAATATTGTTCAAGATAAAAATTCTCTCCAAACATTATGTTTGAAAACGTATTTATAGTCGCCAAAAATATGTTGCGAAGAGCCATTCAGCGCAGTAAGTCGGGCTTGCCGATCAAGTCGGCGATCCGCCCTTTGGTTCATTTCATCGCCTTTCTATCTTTGGCCTTCAACATCCTCAAGTTCTATAACTTTGGGCGATCACTGCATCATGGAACCACTCGGTGACTCGCCAACTGCTTCTTTCTCTCACCAACTTGGTTTTTGCCTTCAGGACTCAGCACACTGGAACTTTAGGCGAGGTAATGGCCATTTGGTGACTCACCAAATGGACTAGGCGATCACCAGGCTATATTTACTTCCTTCTTTCAGCTTGTTTTGTTCCTTTTGCAACTTAATATCCATGCTTTGCTCCTTCATACATAATCCTAAAAATTAAGGACTATACATCAGTTATTGGAACAAAATAAGCATTTGAGGACACTAAACCTACACAAATGAAGCCCTAAATGCATCCACATCGTGGACTCATCACATACTCAGTATATGTGTTCAGTTTTGAGATTCAGTAAACTATTTTTAAATGTTTCTTTCAATTTGATGCTTATGTATGCTCAAGTTAGTCTTCCGCTTGTAATTAGGATGACGGTTTTCTTGGGGACCAGCAATGGTTCTCGAGTGCCGGCCACGTCCAGAGTGTAGTCTCAGGTCGTGACACTTAGAATCTTTTATGTGAGAAAACCTTTTACATTCATGCAAGATTTATATGAGAAATCATTTCACAACATCAACAACATATATACTTTACTCTCAAAGCAACTTACATCATATTTCATCAACTTCATAAGAGCATGCATATTTCCATAATTCTCCTTTCATAGTTCAAATCTCACTTTCAATCATCATATTATAGAAAGCATGGGTTAAGCATGGGTTCATAGGAATTCATCATAAAAACATGGAATCTTCTTAATTCATGCATAATAGGTAATCAAATAATCAAACAAATCAAAATTAAAGGAACCATGACATAGAAGAAAAACCCTAACTCAATTGGGGATTTCTAACTTTATAAATTGGAAATTATAGGAACTCCATGTAGGAAAGGGCTCTGTGATTGTAGACTATCATACCTTAATGCCAAAAGCTTGTCTTCAGTGAAGGAATGAGAGACTTGACTTAAAACCCTAGGTTGAATCCTTCTTCTTCAAGCTTTCTAGAGAGAGAATTATTTTGGAGAGGAAAATTTGGTCTTCTTTTAGGAATTTGAGAGAATTATTTCAACTGGGGAAATTTAGGGGTAAAAACACTTATATAGGGATTTAGGTGAAGGGTAACAGGACATAGTATTAGGCTAGAATAATTAGGAAAAGACCCAAAAGCCCTTAATGTAAAATAACTGCCAACCTTACCCACGACCTAATCCACGGTCCGTTGTCAGACCACAGACCGTCCTGGTTGGGCATGGTTGAGATCAAAGACCACTATTTTTTGACCTCCAATGACGTACCACACCTACGACCCGTGGGTCCATCGATAGACCGTGGCCCACGGTCGTAGGTGCTAACTTTTGGCCTCTAAATCTCCCTAAGTTTGGGACTCACCTACGATACCTATCTATGACTCATGCATTGGATGACGGACCATCCTGATGAACCATCAGATAAGTAGTAGAACTCGATATTTTAAGGATCTTAGGCTGGCCAACCACGGATATAACTTATGGAATGTGTGTCATTACACGAGTCATGGGTGGCTCCGTTGGAACTGACACCAGATCCTACAAAAAACTAAAATCTTACCCTTTTTGAATCGGAGGTGTTACAGTCCTATATCATCTCGGTAAGGCGAATGTGGTGGAAGATGCTTTTAGTCGACTGTCAATAGGAACGGATGCTCATATTGAGGATGTTAAAAAGGCGTTAGTTTATGATTTTCATAGATTGACCCGATTGGTTGTTCGCTTGGTTAATTATAATGAAGGTGGTAGGATTTTTCAAAATGATTCTGAATCATCTTTTGTATTGAATGTGAAGGATAAGAAAGATTTTGATTTGGTACTAGTTGAAATTAAAAAGTTAGTTTTTAAAAACCATTGAGGCTTTCTTCCATATGGGAGATAGAGTCCTTCGATATCAAGGTCGGTTATGAGTTCCAAATGTTAATGAGTTCAAAAATCTGATTTT
>JAJOOO010005332.1:0-16182 GCA_029582685.1 Solanum piurae | reverse complement strand
TGAAAAACTCCATGAAAAAAAATTCAAAGAATGTCCTAATATTCTTTCACTGAGATCTTCTTCTCAAGTGATGTGACACGGTATACTGCAGAAAACATATATAAATTTGGTATACTTTAGAAAACATATATCTTTTTCACGGTATACTTCAGAAAATATAGTGTGGCCAAAGTCAAGTATTGAAGACATATATAAATTTATCAATATATATTAAAATTTTGGAAGAAATTTAACTCGATTTTTCAATTCTTCACAGAGAACAATTCCTCTTTTACACACATACTATCACAGAAGGTTGTTAAGGAGAAAAATTTTCAGAAATCGCCCAAATTTGTGAGAAACATCGAAACCCTACCTAAACCAGAACTAACGAAGCCACATCTTCTTCCTCTGAAGCAAACTAGTGATGGGTGACCCATTTCTCGACGGACTCTTCGTTCCTGACCTCCTCTACGATAACCCACACACCATATCTTCCTCAAAGGCTGAGAAGAAACCATGTTTTATCTCCATTTCCCAAAAACATCAAAAGTCCCAACACTTTTTCCACCAAACTAGGAGACAAAAGGTAGCATGGATGAAATTTTCAAGTCATAAATTGCATAAACACATAAAAAGGAGAACTGAGAATAAGAGCTTGGCTAATGTGATGGAGAAGAACGTATGAGAATGAAATTTAGGGTTCTTGGCTTTTAGAAATTGGGGGGAAATAGAATATATGGTGGAACTTATTATTTTAGACAAAATTAATACTATATCTGATAGTACTCTTATTTTTTTGAAATTGGGAAAAAATAAGGAGGAAACTCGTTATTTTAGCTAATATTTTATGAGAATTAATAGGGCACACTTATAAAGTGTTGTTTTTATAATTATAAATATAGCATAGTTTTAAAGTGTGGCTATATATATAAATAAGCGTTGTCAATTGTTTTAAGATTTGGCAACGCTTATTATGTGTAGCCTATAATTTCAAAGAGCACACATTAGAAGTGTTGCCAAAGTTTTTGTGGCCAAAAGCTCGATATAAAGGTCACGCATTAAAAGTGTGCCCTTAGTTACTTTTGGCAACACTTTTAAAGGGTTGTCTAGAATTAGTGTGGACATAGGCCATTTTTGTTGTAGTGAACATATGTCTCATATGTAACAACATTTGACTCATATGTAGCTACACATGGGTCAGCAACATTGGGGTCACATGTTGCAATAAATGCATAATCTGTAGCAACATTTGAGTCACAACATGTGAGTCACATGTTGTTACATATGAGTAACATGTTGCTATAGATGGGTAATATGTTACAACATATGGGGCATATGTAGTAACAGATGACTCATCTGTAGCAACATATGTCTCATCTGTAGCAACATTTGACACAAATAACATATTTTGTAATTTGTAATATAATAACTTACTGCATCATCAGGAGGGTTAAAAAGATCTTGAGAATTTTTGACATTTTTTGCTGTCAACCATCTCAACATCCTTGAAGATGAAACATCTTCTTTTACAGTTACTTGGTGTCTCAATTGAGAAATGACTTCAAAAGCCCAAGCCTATTAAAAAAAGGAAAACATGTCACAAATCAAATGTTGAATTATTCATTAAAATATTAAAAATATTAAGAACATTTATGTTTAACATGGAAAGCCAAATAAGTTATTAGTCTTTGAAAATAAAGGAGCCAACAAGTATTTGACAGTTAATTTGTACATGTCATGACCCAAATGATAGTTGGTGAAAGCCTCAATATCCTCGGATAACTTCACCCAATTAAGGGGTATGTTGTTGTTAACATCTTTGGACATAAGTACATTATTTACAAACCAAAGTAAGCACAATGACTCCTTGTACTTCTTTGATATATCATTGTCATTCAACAAAGGTATCAATTTGGGATTTTGAAGCTTGGGCCAACAGGGGACACCAAGTCCTGCTCCTCAGTTGATTGTTCCTTACTTGTTTGTGCTTATCCTTTCTTTCATCTCCGTGGTTGTTTTTTGGCTGTGAAAATAGAGATTCGCTTAGAAGGAGAATGACATTTAAACCCTATAACTATGACAAACTTTCTTTTGCCAAAGAAGAGTGGCATCACACAATAATTAATAAACACCTCATCCTTGTTTTAATAATTCTCAAAAATGAACCTTCTTTTCAGAAGTTCATTGACGATGCTCATTTGAAAACGTGCATTATTATTCAAAGGCAAATCAAGATATTGCCCAAAACGACTATTTCTAAAAAATCTTCCAAATCATTCTTTTGGAGTATGTTCCTGAATGAGTCGAAAGATTATTGCATGGTTGACCTTATAATGCTATCATCAGTAGCATTAGGTTGGAAATGCACAGAAAAAGTGTGTGCATTGACAGTTTTGACAACATCATCCTCAACTTCATTTTTTTTCTTCTTCTTCCTCAACTTCTTTATTTTTTCCTTCTTCTTCCTCAACTCCTTTTTTTCTCTTCTTCTTCCTCAACTTTCTTTTTTTTCCTTCTTCCTTCTTAACTTCATTTTTTCTTCTCCTCTTTCTTCCACATAATAAGCTTCATTTTTATTTTTTCTATCATCATCATCCTCATTTTTTTTCTTGTCATTCTTCCTCTACATCAACTTCATTGAGAATTTCAAGATCTTCTTGAGAAACTCCTGATTCTACTTGAGAAGAAGAAAGTGCTTCAGATGTAAACTCTTCTAAAAGAGTGGAACTGAAATTTTCCTTCTTCTTCCTACCAGTTTTAGTCCTAGGTTTCTTCTTGATCTTTGTGTCAGTTGTTTCAATTGTTACTACAATTTTTCTTTAGACAAGAGGAATTATATTTTTATCTGAAACAACAAAATCAAATATTTCTTAACAAAAATAACAACAACCAAACATAACAACACATCACCCTTCAGAAATCCCAAACACGATTCAATACCACACATGAACCAACCAACAAACCATAAAACCCTCCCTAAACCCTAACCAACTACAAATTGAAGCCTTTTGAAAGCACATAATATTTAAAAAGGAATAACAACCAACCAAACCAACCAGCCTACAAACAAATAAGTGATTAACCACTAAAAATGTCCTGATTTAATACCAGCAAAAACTTCAAAACCCTAATTAAATTTTATTTGAGAAGATATCGACGATAAATTAGGAATGAGGGCAACGATAACGCGCTGGAACTATTGTAGAGAAAGAGAAACTACAATAGATTACACTTATGTTGTAGAAAATATCGCAATAACAACTAGATCGGTGAAGAATAATGAAAAATCAAGAGAGATGAGAGGAAAGAAAGAAATACAAAATGAAAATAAGTAAATAAGTAAATTAAATTTGGAATATGAAATGACTTTTTTTAGAGGAGAGAGAGAAAATGATAGTTGTTTTCAACCTTTTAAAAGTTTTTGAATTTTGACAATATAATGTTGCAACATATGACAATCCAAAGTGACATATGTTGTCACATATCTCCTTTCTATTGGGGCACATGCAGATAATTGTGTGATTTCTTTTTTACAATAGAGGCTATATATGTTGCCACATATCACCTTTCTGTTGGGGCACATGCAGATAATTGTGTAATATTTTTACAACAAAGGCTATATATATTGCCACATATGCCACATTTCCTCATTTCCTACATAATTGACATTTGTTCCAATAAAATAAATATAATAATAATAATAATCATTAATATATTAGAAAAATGAACACTTCACCAAATTGTTTTTACAACTTACCAACAAAAAAGTAATTTAAAATGGTAGACATAACCATCATAATGAAATCTAATCAATGGTGGTAACCATAACATTTTCATCTAGAGATATGAACTTTGCTTTTTTAGGTCTAGGCCTCTATGGGTCTTCATTGTTACTAACATAGTCATTTTGGGCCTTTAAAATCCCATAATTCCATAGTAATGAAGCATATCTCATGCGAAGGGATTGAGAAATAATTTCATAAGATGGTACTTGTAGTCCATCACTCAAAAACTCAGCGTATGCAACAACAAAAAGTCTGCAGTTTCTGCATGGTTTATCATCAATTAAAAAAATATAATAAACTAATAACATCACATTTCGATAGTGGTAAGACAAAAAAAATAATGTGATACATATAGACCATTGCTTGCTTGTTGGGCAATACCAGCAACATGTTTGACTTTGAATGGGTGAGATTTGTTCTTGCCCGGGTAAGATTCAACAACTAATCAATTGGTTCGGTCTTTTTGCTCAAAAAAATTGTTGGATTCAAGGTACTTTGGCAACATTGTAGACAACTTTTGAATCTCGGTGGATAATTTTATGTTAGTCCTAGATGAGGACATCAAATTATACACCTTTATGCACCATTCCTTTAATACAATGACATCCAGGACCCAATGAAATTACCCATTATAATGTATAGGGACATAAACCACATCTGTGAGGTGCCAAGGCAGTCTAGCGGGTATTCTAAACCCTTCGATAATATCAATAATTTTACTCTCATATTCAGAAACAACATTGTCATTGTTGATGTATGTTTTGAAAAAATAATTAGTAGTGGTATATCGATATTTTGAATGACTCTATTGCTTCGACTTCTATTGCAGATAGTACAAAATGACATCTGCATGCTGCACAGATGCATCAATAAGTTATTTATGTATCAATTATTTGTATGTATGTATGAGTAGGTGTTGATCAAAATATAAGAAGTAGGAATAATAATACATCATCAGTCCAACATTTATTAGGTTGGGACACTACGTAGAACCAGTCCTTCTTCTTTGGAAATACAACTACAAAATCAAGTTGATCGAATCCAAGTTTCCAACAATTAACTAAGTAGTGATCATCCTTCTCTCTTATGTAATTGTGTAAACATTAAATATAATTATTTAGTGGATATCAAGAAATACTAATAATAGTTGAAAGACTTTACTTTCTTGCATGATGCTTGTAAAGGCCCTCATTTATCCATTGCGAGAAAGATGACATTAGCTGAGTTGGGCCCTCATCGGAAATGCAAAAACATTCAAATGGATATTGTTGCTTCACATCACAATTGATGACTTTCTCCTTGTCTTTTGCAGTTGAGGAAGATATTGGACCAGTAGTCATTAATTTTTTTTCTTTTACTGATTATAGATAGTGATCGGAAAATTAATTTTTTCAACATCCTACACTTCAAAGGCTGTAAAATCGTCTTGGATGTATGGACATCAATATTATATGTCATTTCTTTAATAATATTTGTGAGTTCCTTAACACGACTAAGAAAATAATCATGTTGCTGCTCACATTTTTCGCATCGACAAGAAGAGCATTTGATGCTAGAAGAGGAAGCAACACCAGAAAAAGATTGAGTTATTGCCACAGATGAATCATCTTGTGACATTTTATCTACAAGGTAAATAAAAAAAGGTTGAGAGTTTACATCTGATTATAAAATAAAAAGGGTATTATGTTGACATAGATGAATATTTTGTTTCCATAGATGAACCTTCTGTTGCCATATATTTACCTTCTATTGACCCAGATGAATCTTCTGTTGTAACACATGAGTAATTTGTTACTACAGACAACCATTTAGTTGCTCTAACACATAGGTGTCATGTTCCAACGTATGACAACTATGTTGGAATATGTACCAACATATCACTAATATTTTGCAACATATGATACATCTTTTAAGAAATAAAATATATGTTGAACAACTGAACAGAACTATATTTCTACAATCATATGAATAAAATGATCACAAAAAGAAGAACAAAAGCAACAAAAATAACTTTTCACTGAACAACAACAACACATATACAATTCCTCAAAATTAGGATTTTTTGGGTTTGTTGATTTTCTTTCAAATATAATAAACAATAGGTACCATTACACCATTATTCAACTTTCACATCTATAGAACTATTTTTTGCTTATTAACCTAAGAAAAGAACTTAGTATCAAGAGTGTGTTGTTCGAAAATTGTAAAATCTTTCAAAATAAATGATTTACCCATTTTAAGTCGAACACGGCCTTCGATTCCAAAAGAAAGAGTGATGGCCGAAGATGAGGAGGAAGAGAATGATAATCTTTGATGATGGTCGGATTTTCTAAGGAAGAAGAAGAAGAGAAGAACAATGGAGAGAAGAGGAAGAAGAACTTGAATCCTATTTTATTTTACTTTTTTTAAAATGGTTTGGATAGAACTAAAGTAGTTGAAAAATGTAGTATTTTTTTGTATTTTATAAAAGATTAGAAAGTTTTTTTTTCATGTTTTTCCCTTAGTATTAAATATTATTCTGCAAATCATTTTTTACGAATTTATACTAAACATCAATTAATAGAGACTATAGTAAAATACATATATCAATGATTGTGTTTTTAATGGGTGTATCCTTTTTTTTCTTAATAAAATAGACTAGATTGATCTTTTATTAGAGAGAAAAATGGGTATTTACATGTTTTGGGCCCAAAAGTGGCCCAAAACCAAAAAAAAATCCACTAAAAAGAAAGATAGAAATAAAGACAAATCAAATACAAAGACAGGAAAGTCTACTTTCCCAAATCGATTCATCTTCTCCTTCTTCACTCCATGAAACTCATAGTTGTCTCCTACAAAGCGATGGGAACGCCTCACCTTCACAACCTCACCTCCATATCGTAATAATCGTGTAACACTATCAAGTACGGGTTGAAATCATTCGAACATCTAAAATCTCGCAGATGTCATGATTCAATCACCATTGAAGACTTCTTCTACCTGGGAGCTACAACTATTAGTTGGATGTGGAGGTAATTGTTGTTGAAAGCTTTTCATATGACAAATTTTTATATTCTTCTTTAGTAGCGTATGAATCGGATCGCAGATCTTGAATCTAGCATTTTCTCGGACTAGTTCCAACAAAGAGACTCAAGTCAAGTATCCCAACTTCTATAATCTTCAGGTTTGTTTGTTGATTCATATACTTTAATTATACATCTCAACAGGTTAAATTCCAATTTGAATTAATACCACTGTTAAAGACAAACAATTATTAGTTATGTTTCAACTCCAATTGTGAATGGTATCTCTTTTGTATTGCTTCTGACTAATCTCTAACTGATAATGAATGAATTTTCATCTGCACTGGTTGGAACCTTGTACATCCTATTTTGCATCTTCTTTATTCAAATATTAGGAATAAGTAATTTTTCTATATGAATGATTGACTTTGCTTGCTGTGGAATGTCTTGGTTGTTATTGAATTGTTTCTCTTGTGTACCTGCAAAATTAACAGCATAGTTAGTGAACAAATATGTCAATTGGTTGCCTTCTTTGAAAATGTGTGCCACCTCCACCTGGCAACTATGGATAATCCCATGTATATGTCTGATATCTAGTGATATTGACTATGAAACCTCCCATACTCTATTTATCACCGTTTATGCTATTAGGGAATATGTTTCTACAATTAGTGGGAGTAGATTGTGTTGTTGGCAGTATACAATCCCTATTCTAATAGCCTTAATATCAGCTTCAATAACAGTACACCTTTCTAGTAGCCTTGACTCAGCAAACACCAAATCTTCAAACTCATTTCTAACACAAAAGACCATAGAATGAGGTCCAGGATTTCCTCTACAAGATCCGTCAATGTTACAATTAAAACTTTCACTTGGAGGGTGACTCCACTCAACCATCTTATGTCTTACAAGAGGTACATACTCCTCCATATAATTTACAATCAGGGGCCAATTGTTAGGGATACCCTTCAACAATGGATATCTACACTTGGTAAACAAGTATAGATTTCTGTTAATTTCTGCCATCATGGATTGCCTACTCATCTTTCCCCTATGTATAAGAACATTTCTTCTCTTCCAAATTTCCCAATTAATAAAGGCAGGAATTGTTTTAAAAATGGGTTTTAGTTTAGCAACACAATCAACACTCCACCATTCTTCTAGTCCTTGATTAATCTGCATTACATTAATATGTAATCCTACAGCTTCTGAGAAATATTCCTAAATAGCCTTAGCATTTGGGCATTCAATGAGTAAGTGATTAAAAGTTTCTTGTACCTTAGCATGGCAGCAACAACATTCAACAAAATTCACATTTTTCCTTCTGATGAGGACTTCTCCAATAGGAATTCTACTAGACCACATCCTTCACAATAGAAAAGACACCTTGTAAGGCAATCCTTTCTCCCAAATGTTCATTATATTGAGTAAAGGATTTTTTCTATATCTACATAACTCCCAGGTTGATCCTATTGTAATTCTTCTGAGATGCTGGCTATCCACCAAGCTTTATCATTTTCTTCAGTAATTGTTATATTCCCTAGTACATTATGTATGTGATTGCACACTTTTTCATTAAGATTCTCATTTAACCCCTCAGTATTCCACCCATTCTCATTGAGGAACTTCTGCACTGATTCAATCTGATTTTGTTCATGATATATAGACATTTGTAAGTAAAGGGCCCCAAGTTGGGTCCAATTGTCAAACCAAACACTAGAGTGACCTCTTTAATTTCCCATAAGATCTGCTGATCAAAGAAGTCTCTAGCCTACAACATAACCTTCCATACATGTGTGCCTCCCTTCCATTGAACAACATGTGGCATGTATCTTTTACAATATTTATTCCATAGGAACTGAGATCATAGAGAATTAGTGGTTCTGCAGTTCCACCACAGCTTAAAAAACAAGGCATTTGTAACATCCTCCATCTTAGGAAAATAAATATATTTCCAAGGTATCCAGTGAGTGGATCTTCCTTCTTCTTTGCCATTCCATAAGAATTTAGAAAAAAATCCTATGTATATCATGGATCACACATTTAGGAGGATTAATAGCAGAAAGAAGATAGATTGGAATACTTTGTCATACATGGTTAATCAACACAACTCTTTCCCCCCAAAAGATAAAAGCTTTCCTTTCCACATTTGAAGCTTGTTAAGAATCTTTTGAGTCAATTCATAGAAATGAACTTTATTCATCATTGCAAGGCCTATAGACACCCCAAATCCCTTTTAAACTCCAGTTACCTCTTGCATCACCTGGATAGAAGTTTGAGCTGCTTTGTTGTGTAAGTAGCAAAAACTTTTCTCTTTATTAATCAGTTGTCCTGATTGTTCTTCATACATATGAATAATTTCCGTAATAAGTTGCAAGGATCTTTTGTCAGCTGTAGCAAAAATAGTTGTATCATCTGCATAAGCAAGATGATTCAATTGTTCACTCCACTTATGCATTCCATAACCCTTAAATTCATAGTTGTAGAGCAACTGATTCAAAGCCCTAGTCAAGACTTCAGAAGATAGGCTAAATAAAACAAAGGATAACGGATCACCATGTTTAACCTGAAAGAATCCATAGGCTTGACCATTAATCAAAAAAGAGTACCACTTATTAGTAATAATCCTCCAGATCATATCCAAGAATACCTCATCAAATCCCATTTTTCCTACGACCTTAATTAGGAACCTCCAATCCATTCTGTCATATGCCTTAGCCATTTTTAGTTTAATGACCACATTATCTGGTTTGCCTCTTTTTCTGATGTCAGTTACAATTTCTTGAGCAAGTAGCACATTCTTAGTAATGTTTCTGTCCTTAAAAAAACTAGTTTGATTCTGAGTAATCTTGGCAAGAACCTTTCTAATCTATCATGAACAATTCTTGAAATAATTTAGAAAATTACCCAGACTAATTGGTCTAAGAATCAAAAAAGGTTTGTATCACTACCTTTTTTGGTATTAGGACCAGAGTAGTATGTGTAATAGACTTTGGTAAAGTAGCCCTCTAGAAAAAAACATGAATTACCTTAATTATATCAGGATCTACTATATCCAAACAAGTTTTGTAAAAACAACCTGTCAAGCCATTTGGTCCACAAGCACTATCAGGATTAAGCTCAAACACCACCTTTTTAATCTCCTCTTCATTTGGCAAAACCTTCACAAAAGCATTTTCTTTTTGAGTAATTTTAGGTTGAATGTACTGCAGCAAGGTCATATATTTAGAATTACACCTTCCAGCGATTTGATTTTAAAAAAAATAGACCCCTTCATTAGCTATTTCATCAATAGTTTCAGCCCAAGTTCATTCAACCTTCTGAATTTTGGTAAGTTTCAGCTTCTTCTTTCTACCCTTCACAAGGCAATGGAAATTTTTGTGTTTCTATCCCCTTCATTGAACCATTGAACACTAGTTTTCTGTCTCCAGAACTCCTCTTCATGATGCAAATATAGTTTCAATTCAGCATGAGCCTGCTGCAGAATAGCTCTGTTGCTAGGATTAGGATCTTGTTGGAATATATCTTCTTTAATTTTGACAATGTCTTCCCTAATAGGCCAACTGTTTAAAATATCTCCAAACTTTTCTTTACTCCATTAAGATAGATTCACCTTAGTTCTTTTTTGTTTGTGTTTTAATTGGATAAAGATATCACCTTCAGCTTCAGCAATCCAATTTTGACAAACCACTTCTTTGAAGTCTTCTCTTTCAATCCAGAATTTCATGAATTTGAATGGTTTTACAATAGGTATAATACTAAAGTCACAAAATAGTAGTAATGGAGCATGATCAGATCCAGTCCTAGATAAGTGTTGTAAGCCAATATCACCACATACATCTAGTAATGCTTGATTAACAATCACTCTATCTAGTCTTTTGAAGATGCATCCCTCATTCACCCTACCATTCCATCATGTGAATGGGTTCCTATAAACTTGATATCAGATAAATCACAAGAGCCAGTACAACATGCAAAATCCTCATACTTTTGGGGTAAATATGTTTCCCTCTTATCTTTTCTTCCCCACTCAATCTAACATTGAAATCGTCTCCCACCATCCATGGAACTCAGAAATTAAGGCTTAGTGAGTATAGATCATCCTATAGACTTAATCTTTCTATATCATAGCATTTAGCATACACCACAGTTGACAATGCTTTCGTGCCATCTTCTAATGTTAATAATAGGGTTAATTATTGGTCTGAATCTGAGATAACACCCACTTGAATATGATGATTCACAAAAAATCATATCTGCCCATTTGTATTAAAATTCACATATTGCATCCCCAACCTCCTTTTGAATTTTTGAATATTCCTAGTATCTTGGAAAGGTTCAATTAAAAAATATCAGGACAAATTTGTGGTGTCTATGTAACATCTGAACTCTATGAAAGGCCTGCTCAGATTTAATAGACCTAATATTTAAGAACAAGGCTTTGTAACTCATTTAGATCCTACTTTGACCAACCTCTTACCCAGAACCCTTGTTGGTACAACACTATTGTTGTCCCCTCTTGATTTGATCTTTTTGTTCTTTGAAATCACCTTGGGGGATATACCAACCTCTTTAAAAATAATTTGTAGATTGCTATCTCTTTCCCCTTTCTCTTTATCTTCTAATACCTCTTATGATGCTATGCTTATTTGCAGATTCTCCATAGTGTCCTGATTGATGTTCTGATGAGTAACCAAAGAATATAATGCTTATATTATGCTAGAATTTCCATGCATGGTATGTATGAGTGCTCCTGCAGTATCCTGTGAAATCATTTTCCCATCTGTTGGAATTCATTTTGTATATATTATGGAATCTTCCTTCAATATGATGGACTACTTGTAGTGGCATCTGATAAATAACATTAGATAAATCCTTTATTAACATCAGACCCTTATTTTCCTGCATAGGGTCCTCATGTAATATTGTTAGTGCCTTATTCATTGGACTCTGCTGATCATGTTCAATATTCACTCTATTAGCTACACTTATCTTTTTCTCAGCTACTTCATCATAATGCTTCACAATATCTTCATGATTTGTAGCAGATGTTCCTTTAATGACAGGAACCTCAATCACTTTTTGTTGCTTATCAGGCCCCGTAACTGCTGGGTCAATTTCCTTCTTCTCCCCATCCTGCTTTGTCAAGTTACTGCTCAACATTTGAGATCCATCAGCAATAATGACTTTGATAATGTCCTGCGCATCATCTGTGTTTAATTCCTGTGTTATATTCTCTTGTTGTTCTCTCTCTCCATCGTTTTACTCTTCATGAATATTCATAATATTTATTGGTGACCTTTCTGAATGTGATATATGCATCTTCTTATTTGTATTTTCTTCCTGTAATGCTGCAAATGAATTGTTAGTATGTAACTCTGCATTTTCTTCTTTGCTAAGCCTTTGTTTATCAATAGCTATAACTCTGCTTGTAGGTTGCCATTTCTTGAGATGTCGTCCAATCCTTATTAAAGGAGCTTCCAGGTGAGGAACATCCACTTCTACTTCTTCAGAACCATCACCTTTCTTAGGACCATCTGGCTCCTCAATAATTGGATTAACTTTACGAAGTTCAGGGTGAAGAACCCAACAAGTAGCTTCAATGTGTCCCTGTAATTTGCATTGTTTGCAATATTTTTGGAGCATATCCGACTGGATTTTTACCCTCTCCACCCTAGAGATATTTGTATTTTCATTCGCCACTTCCAATTCGACAAATTTAGGTAGTTCATCAAGCAAATCAACTTGTACCTTGACCCTCGCACAACTAGGCCGAGTTTTGTTTATAGTAGTTGTATCAAGATGTAGTGGCTTCCCAACTGCTGAAGTAGGAGAGAATATAGATTCCTTAACAAAGTATGTTGGTTTTAAATCCAGAAAGGAAATCCATGTCATCGCATGTGTTACCTCTTCTTCTATGTTGAATTTTGTATCATAGATGAGAGGTCTCATCATATAAGAATAACCATCCTTATCCACTATACAATAAGTAGATTTAAACATCATATTATTGAAATCCTCCTGACGATTAAATCTTATTAGAATATGTCTGCTTCTTAACAATCCAATTTGACATTCTCCTTTAATATTGCAATGTTTTGAGATTTGGATTCTCGATTCTTCTATTCCAGGCCACCCATAGAAGAATTTCCCCACAACTGTATATTGAAGGTTTTCTATAATATTTATTTTATCCACCTTCTCTTCTGTCACACCACTCTAGGGATTCCTTCTTTGTACTGGATTTTCTTTATGAGAATTGGTTCAACAAAACTCTGAAGCTTTTCTACATCACTTTTATGTTTTAGAATATTAGAAAATTGCTCTCTTTTTGTGCCAAATTCCTTACCTATAAAATCGATAGGCAAATTAGTAGGGACAATTTGATGACTTGGTGCATTGGGATGCTTAAGAATGGGAAAGGAAGTATTGGAAAGTAATGCCAGACCAGCACTAGAAGAAGGTTGACCGGCAGCCATATTGGCTATTTGATTGAATAACGCTATCAAAGAAACTTAATCTAGTTCTAAGAGTCAACGATCGTTAGTCAGTAAATAACCCAACTAAATGAGTTGGGGTCGAATACCACAGGGAGTGCTACATGTTTAAGATTCAAGAGTAAAGTGTGAATATGTTCATATTAGCCATAGGAATAGACATTTACGATTAAAAACATAATGTAAATCGGGGGGGTGACATGAATGTCAAATAAAGGGGGTTTTGGTTTTAACTATTAGCTACAACAGCAGCAAATAACACGAAAATAACAATAACGAGACGGGTTCTTGGGATGTGATTCAATTATAGGCTAATGTAGACAAATGGGCAATTGCAACTGCTAGTAAATAGCTATAAATTAGTGAATAAGCTAGATTTTAGGGGGGGATAAACTTTCTCTCAAACAATTTACCCCGAATCAGGTCAATTTCTCTCGAACATCGACAAGCATGCAAATACGAACAACCTACGCTTTAGTCCATTCACTCTCTCGAGCTAAATGTGGGGAAAAGGGTTTAGGATTCACTCTCTAACTCATGACAACCCAATACCCACAGACCATCAATTTAGTAATCTTGGTTTTAAAACCTCTTTCTCGAGCAAGCCAAAAACACGAAGGTAGAACTGCATTTGCAACTACAATTCTTTAAATTGAACCACAATTACTGATTGAAATCACTTCTAATCAACATTTAAACTAACAATTAGCAATACCTACAAACTAAATCAGCCCATAATCACACCCCAAGAATTGAGGTTTTAGCTAGACATCATAAAAAGATAAAAATCGTTACCAAATTGATTTTCCATCAACTGGGTAAGATTAATTTTGTCTTTACAAAGGTCTGAATTGAAGAATCTCAAAGACCCACTTCCAATTTCTCAAAAATGGAAATCTTCAATTATTCAAAGCTAAGGAAAACTTGTCTCAAAATTCAGAGTTCAAACTGAAAATTCCTATAATAAATGTTCAAAATAAAATTTTATGTTATATTTAATGTTTGAAAACGTATTTATAGTCGCCAAAAATATGTTGCGAATGACCAATTGGCGCAGTAAGTCGGGCTCGGCGATCAGCTCGACGATCCGCCCTTTGGTCCATTCTTTAAATTGAACCACAATTACTGATTGAAATCACTTCTAAACAGTATTTAAACTAACAATTAGCAATACCCACAAACTAAATCAGCCCATAATCACATAATCACACCCCAAAAATTGAGGTTTTAGCTAGACATCATAAAAAGATAAAAATCGTTACCAAATTGAGTTTCCATCAACTAGGTTAGATTAATTTCGTCTTTACAAAGGTCCAAATTGAAGAATCTCAAAGACCCACATCCAATTTCTCAAAAATAGAAATCTTTATTTATTCAAAGCTAAGGAAAACTTGTCTCAAAACTTAGAGTTCAAACTGAAAATTCCTCTAATGAATGTTCAAAATAAAATCTTATATTATATTTAATATTTGAAAACATATTTATAGTTGCCAAAAATAAACTGCGAATGACCAATCGGTGCAGTAAGTCGGGCTCGCCAATCATCTTGGCGATCCTCCCTTTGGTCCATTCCATCGCCTTCTTGCCTTGGCCTTTAGTAACCTCTAGTTCTGTAACTTTGGGTGATCTAACTCTTCATAGCGGAATCACTCGGCGATCCACCGACAGCTTCTTTATCTCGCCAACTTGATTTTCTCCTTCAGGGCTAAGCACACTGGAATTTTAGGTGGTCACATGACCACTCGGCGACTCACCAAATGGACTTGGCGATCAATAGGCTCTCTGTTCTTCCTTCTTTCAGCTTGCTTCGTTCCTTTTTGTAAGTTTGTGTCCTTACTTTGTTCCTCAATCCAAATACCTGGAAATCAAGGATTTTACATCAGTTATTGGCACAAAATAAGCATTTGAGGACACTAAATCTATTCAAATAAAGCCCTAAATGAGTCCAAATCTCTGACTCATCAACACCCCTAACTTAAACTTTTGCTTGTCCTCAAGTAAAACTCAAGTTCAGTAGTTCAAAAAAGGATGCCTCATACAATGCTACACAAGACTCAATCATGAATGTACATAAAAAGACTCAACTTACTCATGCAAGGATCAATTGTGCACTCAAAGATTCAAGTTGTGACTCACTATTATCAAAGATTCTCAAGTTCAGAATACTTACTTCAAATAAGTTCAAGCTCAACAAAAGTACTCAAATGCCCTCCATATTCTCAAACAATTTGTTCAACAATTTATAGCTCCGGAATCACAACAACTCTCACACTCACAAAGATGAAAACATGCATGACTTCACCCATAGGCTTGCCCTTATTTTCCAATCAACCTTCGTTTCAGCTCACTCAAGATCAAAAATGTCTTTTCAAGGCTTGTAACGGGGCTGAGGGTAAAGGTATGGTCATTTTGGCTCAGTGGTTGCTATCTTCATGAAATGTTGTATGAACAACACTTTCTTCCCTTTTCTTTAACTATTTCATTCCAGCTCAAAATTCACCTCATTATTCATTTTCCATGAAACTTTGGACACCCCATTTCTTTTTGCAACTTTATTTCAAAACTTTTTCATTCTTTTTTTTGTTCTTTTCTTTTCTTCTTCTTTTTTTTTTTTTTTGTATGGAGGGGTTCCATCTTTTTCAAAATCATGGGTAGCGGGGAATTTCTTCACATTTCTTGATTTACCTTCTCTTTTCACCACACCCCCAACTTAGGCTTTTGGCCTAAGTTTGTTATTCAAGCAAACCATATCTCATGAGGATTAAGGGTGAAGGGATAAAGAAATATCACAATTTCATCAAGTTTCTTCCAAGAAAAGGGTATGGCTCAAAGGGTGTTCAAGCAAAGATTACACACTCACAAGGTAGGCCACAAAAGAGGTATAATGTCAAATTGTTTCACTCTTTAAAATTGTTG
>JAJOOO010005331.1:0-17477 GCA_029582685.1 Solanum piurae | reverse complement strand
CCGATGGCGGAAGACGCCGGCGCCGGTGAACGTACGGTGTTTGCACCGTCTCCATTGTTCTGTCCAAGCCCAGATGTAAACACAAAAGCTGAAAACTTCATATCAAAATTTAGAGCTGGATTAAAGCTAGAAAAAATCAACTCCTTCAACAAAAATGATCAAGGACGAAGCTTATCAAATCTAGGCCCAGGAGTAGGCCACAGTTAGATTCTTTTCTTAATTACCACATTGATTGATTTGTTGAAGTTTTCTTTTTTTTGTTCATGATTGAGATTTGAGGTGTTTTTCAACTTGTACTGCATAAAGTTATTAGTGTACAGAAAATAGAGAGATTGTCAGGAAAAAAAATATAGTCATAGGTTAGAAGTTGGATTAAAAGGGGCAGCCCGAGACACTGAAGCTTCCGCTATGGATTGAATATTTGTTAATTTTGTGTTTCTTTGTTGCGTTTGATAAGTTGGTCATCTAGTACTTGACTAGCATAAGTTATGAAAGATGTGTGATTTTGAATAATCCATGTATTTGATAAGAGGAAATAATATTCGATCTTTGGTCAAGGAGACCTTGTTGTTAAATGATAGCTTACTTGTATTTTCAAATTAGATATTTGTTTGTAGCTGTATCAAATTCATAACATGCATTACTTGATTTGGCGTAAACATCCGTAGGTAATTATTTTTTCATAACTAATTGGGGGTCAATTGCCATTACATTTGTATTTTTTGTGTATGGGGCAAGTAGAGTTGGTGAATATTTATTCAGAGTCCAAATTAGATATGAATCTAGTTCCTTGCTTATATATTAATTATTTCTTACCATATTGATTGATTTGTCAAAGTTTTCATATTTCATTGACATGTTTTCTGTTTATAATGATTGGGAATTGAGGGTGTTTTCACAAATTACATGCACAAAGATTACAAGAAATGTGTGATTTTGAATAATCCATGATATAATGATTGATAATAAGAAAATAACCTTGGATACTACTGCTTGTAGAGATTTTTTGTCAAAAGCAATATTTGGCATATCAAAAGTTTTGAACCTCTTTTATCAAAAAGCATTTTATCCTCTAATATAACTTTTCAATGTGAATTCATATTAAATTAAATTTCAATACGAATATCAAATATTAGCTTGAAAATTGAAAAAGATAGCTGGCTTGGGCAAGACTACGTACATATATCCTTCATGGTGAGATTATACGAAATATGTTATTGTCGACTTGTCACAAAAGAAGGGACACATTTTGGACGCAAATTAGCAATTCATTTGGATTTTAGGGGTATGGGACCAGCAAAAGCTGAGTTGTTGAGTATTTGGTTGAAATGTGACGTTGACGCACACTTGCAATTACATTAGCTAGCATTCACACATTTCATCCCTTCTATAATGCTACGTTTGGATTTGTTAGGGCTGTTGCCAACTTCAAATATTTCAAAACATTATACTATTGAAGGTTAGTGATAAGTGTCATAAAACTTAGACACTTGTCATAACCGTATTGGTCAATTTGAAGGTTAGTGATAAATGAACAAATAAGATGATCACACTTTTCATGTTACCTGACTTGTAGTAAGACACGTGGCGTGTACTGATTGAGTAACGTAATTTCATTACACCTATAAATTTATACCATTACGTCTTCATTATTTGATCACGCAAGAGTGAGCCCTATTATATCACTACGTCATAATAACTACACCATCTTTTATACTTGTTGATTTTGTTGTCGTTGTCCCTACTCTTACGGAGAGAGACTTGTTTAATTCAAGAAAAGCTTTCAAATTGCGAAAATAGTTTTTGAAGATGGTGCATAGCACGACTCAAATGTTACTTGTACTTGTTCGTTACTCAAGTCTAGGCTAGCCAGTTAATATGGATTGGAGAGAGTAACATTATAAAATTGAAACGCACTCGAAGAAAAGGGGAAGGAATAACAATGCATGAAAACTTAGACAAACAACTGAATTACAAATACAACCATTAAGTAAAAACATATAGGACAAATAAAGCTCAAAATACACACAACACATGGTGATACAAGTATAGGAAAATGGGAGCTTAAAGAAGTTAGAAAGCGTCAGTTCTCATAGCGAGCTTATTCAAGTAACACTTTCAACTTTTAATTACTCTGCTTTGATTTAGCAACGGGGAGGATTAGGTAGTCTGCATTTCTGAGGGAGCTGTATTGCGAGATTAGGATCAATTCCGAGAGAAGGCAACAACTGGGAATTTTTGTAAGAGCAAAGGCAGGCCATGTCTGCATGGGACAGCGCATTACAGCACTGGGCTGTAGGCGCTGTCGGATAAGGTGGTGTGATTGATGGTCTGCACGACATTAATCCTTCACCCGACACGTTACATATTCCTTGTGCCTGCGACACCTCTATACTAACACTGCTTAACACTATGGCAACCAAAGCCAATGTCATAATTTTTTTGGCAAAGTTATAATGCTCCATCTCTATTTCTTTCTTTCTTTCAAT
Source organism: Solanum piurae (assembly GCA_029582685.1). Lineage (NCBI taxonomy): Eukaryota > Viridiplantae > Streptophyta > Magnoliopsida > Solanales > Solanaceae > Solanum > Solanum piurae. The sequence continues at coordinate 14,988 of JAJOOO010005331.1, read as the reverse complement.
ATGTGTGTATAAATGGAATTGAATGAAATGAAGGGTTTATATAGTTGTAATTAGATAGGTAGGAATTTAATGTGTGTATGTGATTGGTTATGGGTGTGGCCGGATAGAGTAAGAAATGGGAATCCGTGAAGGTTCATTGGATTTACTTTTATGGCAAAAGTGTGGGTGTCACGGGATCTGGTTTTTTGTGCATTCAAGTGGCCATTCTCATTATTAAGTGACCATTCATTGCGCTCGCAAACCATACAGGAGATTTATATTGCATTAGTCAATCCTTATTGTAGATAGAGGCTGGATTCAATTCCAGGACCTCCCAACCACTCAACCATTAATTACTTCATTCGCTCCAATTTATGTATTGTTATTTTGTTCTTGTTGTTTATTGAGAGTTAATTTGAAGCTAATTTAAATTTCAAGATGCAAAAGAATATTTGCATAAATTGAGACAAAGGAAGTCAATATTCAGTCGTTGTAAAGTAGAGTCTCAAACAAAGTTTGAAGATATATCCAAGCAATTGAGTAGAGATTTTCAAGTTTAGGGACTTGACAATCACGGGAATAGATTTGATTTAGAATCCTTAACTGATATTCTAGAGTCACGAGATGAACTGTGACGTAAATAGGTATATACTCGTGCTACTACTACTGGTCCTCACTTATGTTTGTCTAAAAAATATAACATGGGTTTGTGATGGATGATTGACATCTCACTGACCTTAATTAAAGGTTCCAGATTCAAGCCTTTGAGAATGAAAAGAAAAAAATCTTATTTGGAGTTTCACCCACCAAAAATGAGCTTTACAATGCACAAATCTGGATTTAATGAGACCTCAATGCGGATACCGGGATGGAACACCTTTTGACTTGCTAATAATACATAGTTGGCCAAAAAGCAAAAGAAAAAGGAGCAAAATGCTGCCGTTCCTGTTGAATATGTTATGTGCATTTTTAGAACGCACATTTCATTGATGATTAACATCTTGTGTAGAAAGTAATGGGATCAAAGTTGGATAGGAGAGGGACTAACGCTTGGTCCCCATTGTACAAAACAAGCTCCTTGCATCAACAAAAATAAGAGATAGCATCTGTGTTTCACGCACGAAAATAAATAAACTCAAAATGGAATTTCTTGATCAATCAGGTATGCTGAGGAACCATAACTTCTCCGGGTTTAAATCTTAGTGAGGCAAAAACATTAAGCGATCTCTTTCCATCTATTCAGAACAAATGTAACTTTCTAGAAGCTATGCAATTAGATGAAGAGAAAGAACCTGATATCTGAAAGTACTGCTGTTCTTCAAGTTATTTCAAGCTTCCAGAATGAGATGCAAATCATTAAGCGCCATTAGCAACTGAAGATTGTAGGACAAACTATAGTATGGAGTGAGAACATCAGCTTTTTTACTCGCACAAAAAGTCATGCAAAAAGCTGGGGATTTGGATGTTTGCCCTTCACCTCATGATCTCATTCATTGTCAGCCTGCACTTTCAGTTAATATAACCCTAAAATTTCATCAAGTACACACATTCTTCATCCAAGCGTTGTAAATTACAATTTTCAAAAACTTGAGCATGAGGTATTCAGATGTTGTGGTTAGACCAATCTTACCATTAGTCCACCATAATCTGAAGTTCTGAACTGAATTTAGAATGGAAAGGAAAATAGGTCTGAGTTGTTCAAGAGGATCAAAATAACACCATGATCTGTAAAGCTTTTATTTCTAACTTCCAGTCAGAACTCATACTGATAGAACGTAACAACACGTTAAAATAGCTGGTCTACTGCACAGTACCCCATGAATGTCAAATGTGATATAGTTATATGATCGACTGCTACCAAACCATGAGTTCATCGAAACTAACTCTCAAAGATAAACAGTATGGGTTAATGTTAATACAGTTTGACTTGTAGAAACCATCACCAGTACAAATGTGTATCTTTAACATTCCCCAAACTACCGTTATTAAACTCAGTAGAAGTCTTTAAATATGGATTCCATAGTAAATTTTTCAAGATTGGATTTTATTATATCCAATTTGCCAGACCCGGTCGTCGGACCACATTGGGCATGTTGTTGTTATTGTTTAGAGTAATACTAATCAAGCAAGACACAAATTTACCTTTTAAGTGTGTCCAATCACCTCAATGCCAATCAATTTACTCTACCTAAATATGCTTATATGAATCTACTATATCAATTTTGCTAATATAAGGTCATTTCATTCCAAAACAAAATAAATTTGTCTTTTAAGACAAATTAGGAGCTCCATCAAAGTAGAGGTCCTCTAAATCTCACTTATATTTTTGAGACAGTAACAGCTAAATGCCTAGGTATCACTTATTCCTACACGGTCACAATCAAGTGTCTAATCAGAATGAGAAGACACTTGACAAACACCGAACTTAATGTATGTTAAATAACAAAACATAATTTTCACTAGTTGGTCTTGGCATATTGCATTCAAAGGTGTGGCCTAGCGGTTAATGAAGTGGGAGGAGAATGGAAAACCATGAAGTCTCAAGTTCAAATCCCAATGGAGGCAAAACACACTAGATGGTTTCTTTCTATATGCCTGAGATTTGGCGGGCAGATTGCCCAGTATTGTGCTGGTGGGAGGTATTAGGTACCGGCATCATTAAGGAAAAAACCAATTAATTGATATCGCCTATATTAGATGCAATGCAAGCTAATCCAGATTTCTAGTTCCAAAGAACATAGTAACTGATAAATGTAGATTATAGTCCCACACTCGCAATATTCAATACGTTACAACCCAATGTGGCATGTGACAGAGCATGCACAAGTAACTTGAATTTTGTGAATAGTAATACAAGCTTTGGTTCAAGATTTCAGATTTTGTAGTATACTATGGCCAAACCAGAGCTTTTTAGGCATGACAAGCATATACATGTTAAAAAGAAAGGAAATACTAATCAGATAAGATACAAGTTTCTAGCTGCAGTATCCAAAGTGGATTCTCTTTTAAGGTCATATAATTCAACCAAATAGGTCGAATTAAGGCAGTTTCCATTGTGATGCACCAAAGCAATGCCAAAAATAAGCAGACTGTTACACAACACAGTTCCATAAAAGGACTCAAGTTCATAGTACTCTCAAAAGTAATTTAGAGCCTCTCCCCCCAACTCTGCCAACAACAAAATTACCATCTGGTCATTTCTATACGGCAAATTAATGACGATAAAGAACCAAATGCTGACAAAAGGAGTACATATTACAAACTTACTATGTTTAAAACTGAGAACAAATCATAGCTTGGAATTTTGGCTCAGCAAATAGCTCTTCAGAACATCCATAACTGATCCAAAATCTGCTTTCACTTCCACAGGTGGGTTAGCAAACCGACATTCCATGTCTTTTATTTCCTTTGAGTGGTAATCAATCTTGGATTCAGTAAACTTCAATCCATGAGCTGTACTCACAACCACAGTCCTATCAGTTGGTGCAATGACTCCACTGTTTCTCAGCTTGAACAGTGCAGTCAATGCCACACCAGTATGTGGGCAAATGAACATCCCAGTCGAGTCCGCCTGAGCCATAGCATCCATCAACTCCTCCTCGGTTGCCTCCTCCACTATCCCGTTGCATTGCTGCAGGGCAAAAACAGCTCTGTCTATAGACACCGGATCACCAATCTGTATAGCAGACGCAAATGTTGTGTTTGCCTTCACAGGTTTGAAGTCTTTCCAACCAGATTTGTAATGCAAGTAAAGCGGATTAGCGTTGGCAGCTTGAGCACAAACAAGCCTAGGGATGCGATCCACAAGCCCCAACTCTTTGCACATCTGAAAACCTTTATAAAATGCATATATGTTGCCCAAGTTCCCACCAGGAACTATCACCCACTCCGGAACTTCCCAATCAAACTGCTGCAAAATCTCGATTGCTGCCGTCTTTTGCCCTTCCAACCTCAAACTATTCAATGAATTCGCTAAGTAAATAGGCAACTCAGCAGTAACTTCACGAATCAACTGCATACAACCATCAAAATCAGTGTCAATACTCAACACAAAAGCCCCATTTGCAATAGGTTGAACGAGTTGCGCCATAGATATCTTATTCGCAGGTAGAAATACAATTGACGGAATGCCTGCAGATGCACAGTAAGCCGACAGCGCCGCAGATGTGTCTCCAGTAGAAGCACACCCCACACCGACAACCGGTTTATGCATTTTCCGCAACCGATTAACTTGACTCACCAAAACAGTCATCCCAAGATCCTTAAAACTGCCAGTATGGCTGATCCCACAGTGTTTGACCCACAAATCAGTCATGCCTAGAAACTGTTTGCCAAAACGCTCAGCCCAAAACAGATTAGAATTCCCTTCAAAAGCACTAACAATATCATCACTATCAATTTCAGGCAGAACCCATTCCTTCTTAGACCAAACACCGGACCCATAAGGCCAAGTAGTCTTACCGACACGAGAATCAAACAAGGATCGCCAATACTGACCATCAAACTGCTTCAACGCATCCATATCATGCTGAACATCAAGTAATCCACCAGACCGACTCCGATAAACAATCTCATCTAGAGAATACCATTCATCAGAAGTGGGACCAGCATTAAAAGGAACATACCTGGCTGAAAAATTATGAGATGAGCAGTGACGGCGCGCTTCTTCACGGATGTTCTCGTCAGCAGGACGGCGGTGCTTCTGTTGGGAAATCGCATCGTTTGTGGCAGTAGCTTTAATCGGAGTGAAGAAATGGATACCATTATTGGGTTTTGAAGTTGATTGATGATGAAGTTGAGGAAGACCAGGAGAGAGGAAAGAGGATCTAAGCATGTAAGAAGCCGCCATTGTTGTGTGATTGTGAAGCTGAGAAGACGAGGCTTTTGTCTATAAGGGGCCATACCATATACATCTGCTAATGCTCTGCCCTTAACAGGTACTGCATTAAGATTACGACATGTGTACAGGTGATACCATCCAGTGGCTTACAATGATTTGCCATTTTCACGTGATTAAATTATTACTCCTTAATAGTGTTTTAAAAGACTCGGTTGGGACTCGCCATGGGGCGGGACTCTAGCATAACGTCCCAAGACTCAAGTGTGGGGTTTAGTTCTATAAGATTTACGCTCTAAGCGCCCGACGGAACGCCAACACGCCCAACGCTCGGGGCTCGCCTAATAGATCTTATACAAATTATGCGTTAAAAACTTTAGTTAACATTGTTGACCCTTGTAATTCTTGAATAAATGAATGATATTTTATAAAAAAATTTAATCTATAAAGATAAAGAACATTGAAAGTAATTCAAATAACAAGTTGTAGTATCACATTTTTACTATTTAATAACATTGTGAAGGTGATTATACATTAAGTAAAACGCTCCTCCTTTTAAAACACTGCTCCCTATTGATATCACCATGAAATTTATGCATTTCTTTATTTTAAGTCAAGCAAAAATAATTGAATTTGTCCCAATTTTTATGGTAATATAAAATTTTAGATATTTGTCGGAGGTTACACTATTGCATAACTAACTTTATCCGTAGGCATTTGTAAATAGAGATGAAAGCTTAGTAATTTCTAGATGAATTCGATTGAATTAAATAGATTTTGTAAGAATAATATATTTGTGTCAATAAAAATTGAGTATTTGTGTTTGGCAATGTCATCGGCACTAACGTGTTGTCACATGGCAATAGTTGTATTTACATGACTCACCTCCGTGTGCATGACTCAGGACCCTATTTTAAGGGGGGGAAAACGATATTCCTTTGAGGTTATTCCGTTAATTAGTTGAACGACTGTAGTATTGTAAAATCTTTTTTTTTGTTTTCTTTCTTTACCATATTTGTTTTATTCATTTTGTATTTTGCAACCTGTTTTATTTTTCTTACTACCCTGCTTTATAAACTCTTCTAATTTTGTGTTCAGAATTTATTGAAAATAATTTATTTATTTTCATAAAATAAGTGTAGGATTTATGTATATTTTTGTTTTTTTTTCAAATTTACTTTGTGGATTATATTGTTGTTGATATGGTTTCAATTACATATAATTTTTATTAAATGAAAATGTTGAGATGGGTGTGTGAACATATTACTATTAGGAATGAAGATATTCAGGATTAGTTGAAATGACATCTGTAGTGAATAGGATGAGGAAATGAATATTAAGATGGTTTGGACACATGTGAAGAATAGATGTACAAATATATATCCAATTTAAAAGGTGTGAGAGGTTGGATATAGTGGGTACGAGAAGAGGTAAAGGTCGATCGAAAAATTATTAGAGAGATATGATTAGACAAGGCATGATGCAATTTCAACTTACCGAGAATATAACATTAAATAGCAGGACATTAAATCACAAATTAATAGGTAATTATTTTCAGCGAGATTAGGCTTAATGCTAGTCTAGGGACCATATCAGTCAAAGTAATATCCTTATTCATATAATTTCTTACTTCTGTTATTTGTTAGTATAATTAGTTGTTATATTTTCTTTATTATCGTTTTTTCTTTTTAATATTATTTTATTCAACTTCACTTGATTCGAGTTTTTTTATAAAAAAATCTCCGTATCTTTACGGCATAGAAAAAAAAATCTACGTATATCGAATCAATTTACTTATTTTCTTTAAAAAAAATAGTAAAAATTTGTATTTACCAAAAATCATTTAATAAAGGGACCGCAAAGTGTGATTGGGCCTAATTAGATGGCTAGTCGACCCAACAATTGGGCAAATGCAGGTACAGGGAAGACTAAAATACGTGCACGCAGCGTATCGGTTTTACTGATGAAAGGATAAGGTTGGGCACGTCAGAATGTCGTCGTATTGGAACAACATCAACTTGTTCGGACGAATATAACCCTACCCACTCTGCCAATTGACAGTTGACACGTGCTCCTTCTCTCCACTTTTTCTAAATTCCCTGAAAAAATATATAGTACTACACAAAATTGCTTATACGAAGAAGGAAGAAGAAATAGCAGAAGAAGAAGCAGCTCACCTGTTTTAAGATAAGCTCCGATTGAATATCTCCGGCGAGATCCTAGATTTTCCGGTGAGTTTTCCCGATCCCTTACGCCGTTCTGATTTGTATGGTTGACCATTATGAATCTTTCCCATATGATACGGATACAGAAATGTTAGGTCCTTTTGCTATTACCCATTTCCGATCCAAAATATGGATTCGCCAGCGAAAAAAAATCTATACCTTCTCCATCTAGCTTCAATTTAGTAGAATAGACGTTGATTTGTACTGTACATTTCCGGGAGTGAAAAAAAAGGATTGAGAAAATTGAGACCGAGACAGGAAAACTGGGGAAAATGAGTTTAAGTGTAGCGGAGGAGGAATCGGGTAAGGAAATCCAGTTGCCGGCGGATGTAGACTGGCAAATGCTGGACAAATCTAAGTTTTTCTTCCTCGGCGCCGCCTTATTTTCAGGTGTTTCAGCTGTGCTTTATCCTGTTGTGGTGTTGAAGACTCGACAACAGGTAGCGCAAGCTCATCTTTCCTGTTTCAAAACTGCCTTTTCCGTTGTTAGGCTTGAAGGAATTCGCGGATTGTATCGTGGGTTTGGGACTTCGTTGATGGGTACAATTCCTGCTAGGGCACTTTATATGACTGCTCTTGAGGTTACCAAGAGTAGTGTTGGTACATCCACGGTTAGGCTCGGCATTCCCGAGCCCACTGCGACCGCGTTAGCCAGTGCTGCTGCTGGGCTGAGCGCAGCCGTTGCCGCACAACTGGTTTGGACTCCGGTGGATGTGGTGAGCCAGCGGCTCATGGTGCAGCGTGTTTGTGCTGCACCAGCATCGTGTAAATATCTCAATGGGATCGATGCTTTTCGAAGAATCCTCAAGACAGATGGACCTAAGGGACTGTACAGAGGTTTTGGGTTTTCAATTTTGACATATGCCCCATCCAATGCACTGTGGTGGACATCCTACGCCATCACTCAGCGGCTTGTCTGGAGTGGGTATGGATGTTACTTCAGCAAGAATGGTGATGACAGAATTGAGGATAGCATCAAGAGTACTCTGAAGCCTGATTCGAAGACTGTTATGATGGTTCAGGGAGTGAGTGCAGCCTTGGCCGGAGGCATTTCAGCTCTGATTACAACACCATTAGACACAATCAAGACAAGATTGCAGGTCCTGGATGGCGATGAGAATGGACGGAGAGCGCCAACAGTAGCTCAGACTGTAAGGAATTTAGTAAGGGAAGGTGGGTGGTTGGCTTGTTACAGAGGATTAGGCCCTCGATGGGCTTCAATGTCCATGTCTGCAACCACAATGATCACTACTTACGAATTCCTCAAACGCCTCTCCACAAAGAATCAAGAAAACTGGGCATAGTCATCCCCATAGACACTCTTCTTAGATTTACTTGTCTCTCTTTGATCCATGTATAAGTTGTCTTTTTGAATGATCCTTTTTTTAGGAATCAATATGCTGAGTTTAGACATAAACAAAGCCTAGATCAAGAACAAAAAGAATGATGAATGTAAGTTGTTCATGTACAAAGTATGAATCTGTATATATAGTCCAATTCACTAAACCTTTTTGGCTGTTGTTACTATTTCTCTTTCCTGTAAGCTACCCTATGCTTTCTCTAGTACTTGTTTTATCTGCCGCGGGTCTTTCGGAAACAATCTCTCCATCTCTATGAGGTAGAGGTAAGGCAGGTACACTCTACCCTTTCCATACCTCATCTTGTGGAACTAAAGTGGGTATGTTGCTGTTGTTGTACCGAGCAATTTGTCTACTTACAGATGTGAGACTTCTTATTCTTCCTTCAAGAACTATACTTTTTCAAGAATGGAGCCAAATAGTAGGAACCTATCCTTCTCAGGCACTGATCAAATAGTAAGATGAGAATCTGTAGTGGGCTTAATTGACTTTTACCTAATCTCAGCCAATGGAAGATAAGATTCTGCCTGATCATGATGTTGATTTGAACATGTTGCGTGCACAAAGGTTTTAGCATATCTTGATTTAATGTGACAGGAACTCGGTCAGATTGAGGTTGCTCATATTGTCGGATGAGGGTTGTTGTTGTCTGACAACCTGCGGCGTTAAATTTGTCAATTTGGGAATAATAGGAGTTACGAGAGGTAGAGGTAGGTCGGTACTACGTTTGGATATAGGAGGAGGGTTGTTGTAGGCTGACAACCTGTGTAAAATTTGTTAGTTTGTTAGGAGAGGTAGAGGTAAGTCGTAAATGGAAAGTGATAAAATAAAATATGACACAATTTCAACTGACATGGTGGTCGAGGGATCATGGTATAAGGTTAGTGAATGTTTGTCATACTCCTAGTACTCTAGTAGTATGATTTACGTATCACATAGTTTTTTCCTCCAATGTGTACTAATATCTGTTGTATTGTTATTTTGTTGTCTCCTTTTCTCTCTTACTTTTCTGGTTTTTTGAGTCGGGGATTTATCGAAAATAGTATCTCTTACCCGCAAAGATAGGGATAAGGTTTGTATATATCCTATCCTCTCCAGATCCTAATGTTATTATGACAAATCTTCCTGTCATTGTAACATGAGTTCAGTGGAAATTCATACAACTAACCCAACTTGTTCGAAAGCGAGGATAGTTGTTATTGTTTAACGAGACAGGAAAATGTGGTGGGGCCTACGTAATTATCCAACATTAAGGGATTAGATTTAGTAGATTATCTTATTGTTTAATATTCAGATAGCTAATGATAGTGGTTAACAACAACCCAAGTAGCCGACCATTATACATAAATTTCTATTAATTGAACTTTTGTCTATATGTAACAATTATATCAGCAACCACGTTTCTTTTCTTTTTTTTAGTGGAAAAAAACTGATTGCTACACTTGTTATATTCAACTAATTTCTTACCCTACCTACCGGAACTGTTCAGGATATATTAAAAAAGTCGAAGATTATCGAAAACTTTGTCCTAACCAATCGAAATTTTAAAAAAATACAGCTAATGATAGCGAGCTAAGTGGTTAAAAAATAAATACTTTTAAAATTGGGTGGGAGTAGGGTAGGGGAGCACACATAAACCTGATTTTGGTGTCACTGTTTAAGTCATGTCCTAAAATTTTGGCACATCTACTTACTTCGGGACAACTTCAGACATGCAACGACTGAAGTTAGTCTTAACAAAGTCTAACTTGAGATAAAACGTTTGAAGTTTCATATGGCTGAGACTGAACTTCAGACATTTTTGCCAAACATCATGAATAGCCTAACTAAAACAGTTAGCTGCACTTAGCAGCAAGATAACTCTTGTTGATCAGTATTCTGTAAAGTGAGTCCGGGATCTTTTGCTGCTGCAAGGCGGGCACTTGTATTGCTTAATGTACTCGGCTGTGGCAGCGGTGATCTTCACACACTGGCCGTGGAACCATGTTTCACAATGATCGCAACATATCCAAAATTCATCCTTTGCATACTTCCCCTCACATACGCCGCACAGTGTCTCACCTTCCTCCTCTTCAACATCCATCTCAATACCCCATTCCTCCTCGTCTTCTTTATCTTCTTCTTCTTCTTCATCATCATTATCATCATCATCATCATCATCTTCTTCATATTTTTTCTGCAACTTTGTAAACATACCCTGAGGCTCCGATGCCCTCTGTTCAAGTGGAAAAGAAAACATCGATAGCTCAAAAAGAAGTTTATTGGTAGAAGGGTACAATACAGTCGAAAGATCAAGGACAATTAAGCTAGTTTAAGACAAGATATTCATGCAACATCTTGTCTAGATACCAGAAAATCAGAACTTTAAAGCAGAAATCTGCCAAAAATGACCATAAGATTGATTTTCAGATGCTTGCAAACACATCATTTTAGTCTTAACAACACGCATAAAGGTATCACAGAGCTGACATGCAAATAAAGCATACTTTGGGAACATAATTCTTTACCTTACTGGCGTTTGGCTTGGATTTGTTTTTACTTTGATTAGGGACTGTAGGTTTTTCTTTTTGTTGCGTCTCTGGAACACCAATCACTACTTCATGTATTGAAGGTAAATCATTTATCATGTCAAAGAGCTTCTTCCTGGAAAAGAGAAGGCAACTTATGAGCAACAACATAGTAAACGTCATGAAGTGTTAAAGCACAATGACTTGTGTCACAATTGAGGCAGAGTCTATACATTTTCTAGCAAAAGACCATCTCTGGTAGCTCAATAGATATCTGAATGTACTAATCCTCTATGCACAAAGTTCAATGCGAAAAAATCTAGAACAAGGGCTTCCCATTAGAATCACCATTCAATATGAACGATTTCACATACAACAAACACAAAAGTGCAGAGATCAATTTAAGTTGAACCACACAATTCCATATTGCTGTTGGTTGGTTGACTCAGATAACTGCAAATATCAGCTTGACAAGCATGCGTTACATTTATCATACAACGTCAAGAAACCAGAGCCCAGAGGTCAATGATCAATGAATCTTATTAACCTGTTAACAGCCACTCCTACAAGGGCGCTTCTATCAGTTCATTTTAACAAGTGCAAGCTAATATTCAAGGTATTACTCAACGAGCAATTTGCATTTCTCACACCTCTTTTTATGCATATTTTTGTACTTTGATCCTGTCCTTCCTTTCACTTTTCTTACAAAATGACTAAAATAGGTTTCCATTCAAACATGAACATTCTATAGGGAGTAAAATGGATATATTACTTATAAAGCTAATTAACGACTTCTATATCCTGAACATCCTCCACTGTTTCTGCTCAAGTACTAGAGTGCTATTAGGAATTTCAGCAAGAAATTCATTTCATAGGGTAGTAGTTCCATTTTAAATAAGTAGAATATTCAGATTTGGACCAAAAAATACTTTCATGATTTTTCCCAGAAAGTAAAATGTGCACCAAAGGTGCAAAATACAATGAACTGAAATTAAACAAGCTTACTGCTTTTAGCTTCTCTTGCTAGTAATAGGTACGGGCAGTGTTAGTTCGATAGAAGTATTACTATATAACCAACCTAAAACACATTAATCAGATGCATTACTTCTGCTTTTAACAGAGAGCATTGAGAAAAAAACTTTAATGCATTGAGAAGCAGAATCAACACAAAAAAAAAACGTTAAATGAGGTACTGGAGCAGGCAGAATTGCTAAACGTATATTGTCAATCATCAGGACATGCTCTCAAAGATAATTTTACGAGCATGGAGATGTTTTGGCTGCATAGAAGAAATCAAGTGAGAAGAAGTACCTCTCCGCTTTACCAAATCCAAATCTAGCACCAGCGTAGAAGGCAATAGCAAGCAACCAAGAATCACTGTGATAGGCAACAAAAGAAAGCCACTCCTTTTGTTCCATCCCCTCTCTAGCAAAGTTGATACCAAGAACAGGCTCTGGAAGGCTTGGTGGTGAATCTTCAGCAGGTAGATTGACCTCCCATTGCTCATTTGGGAGTCCATACAAGCTTAAGTTCTCCTTTTCTGCATAAAAAACAGTTGATATGTTTTGAATTTCATCTTCCCATTTATAAAAATTCAGATACAGGAACAAAAGATCACTGATGGAATGATGTTAAAAGCAATGTAACGATCATTGGAGAGTAAAATTGATGTTCTTACTCTATCATCCAATATTCAGGGGTGGCTCTACTCTAGAAATAGTGTGCACATGAACCCAGTGGTGGAGGTAGGATTTTCATTGAGGCTTCAAAAAAATAAGTAAGCACGCTAATAGTATCCACATGTAAACGGATCGGATCAGATATAAATGGATCAGGTCGGATATAAGTAAGTAGATAAAATTCAATTCTACGTCAACAAGATCAATAAAACATAGGAAGTAGCAGCAAGCTAAAATGTGATAAAACATAGGAAGTAGCAGCAGCAAGCTAAAATGTGATTAAAAAAACGATGCTACCCGGACTCTAACTCTCGCGGCTGAGAAGATTTGACCGAATCTTGAACCCAGTTTACCACGGAAACAAGCATTTAGCTTATGCTGAGGGGGTTCATTATTTAAATATATACTCGTAAATCAATAAATCGATGCTATATATACGGTGTAATTTTCCGACGAAGGGGGTTCGGATGAACCCCATAAGTTCCATGTAGCTCCACCCTTGCATGAACCCATAATCTCTTCGCCAAACTATGTATTTAATGTATTTTCTAGAATTATCTGTTGCTATCCATGCTCCAAAAGCATTGAATGAACACTTGGTTGAACGTTGAGTTATTTATCTAAAAAGACAAGGAACAATTCCAACTTAATATATTATTTTTTCTCCTTTGTTTAGTAGTGTACCTAGGTTCTTGAAATCCTAGATCCGCCTCTCCCAATATGTCCAAAATCCTTTAACTTCAAATAACTAGAAAAAAGACATATACCTAGAGTCCAAAGGCGGATGGAGTTTACATACCACAATCATTGGAGAGTGAAATTGATCTTCTTAATGGATAATCCAAAATTTATATACTATGGATACAACTGTACCCAGTATTTAAGGAACCCTTAATTTTAAAAGCAGTTAATAATTTTAAAAGTTGAACTTATCAAGTTTAAATCCCGAATTTAACATAATGCATATAACATATTACAAATTATTACAGAAATAGAAAATTTTCAACCCTATTCCACTGATAACCCAAAATTCAAACAGAGACCATAACTTAAAAAGAATACAAAGAAGAATTATCCTTACCAGGATCACACTGCTTATAAAGTTCTTCCACATCTGAATACAGAAAACAAACAAAATCGATTAAATAAAGCAAAATTAAACATGATAACAAAAAAAAAAAAAAAACACAGGAGGAAACCTGTTGTGAGAGCTTTAATTAAACCAGTATATCTGCCCTTGACATTCTTAAAGACATCAATGGGTTTAGGTTTCTTCTGTCCTTTTGCTCCAAATTCCATCTCTCCTTTTTCAAAAAATACCACTTTTGCAGCTACAAACAGCACCGGCAAAAATCATATGAGAGAACAAGAAGAAGAAAGTCAAAAGCAATTTTGACTTCGTACAAGGTTTTTGAGTTTAAGAGAATTTGATAATAAGATTACCAATTCTGATACTACTATACTAATTATTCTATTTTCTCCCAATATATATCAACGGGATTTTTTTATATTTTTTTTATGCATGATGATATATATATATAAGTCAACATAATTAATAATTTATTTTTTCAAAAAAAAGTTAAGAAATTCATAATTAAACAAAATATTTGAGTACAAAGAATAATTTTTCTAATAGTGATTTTTTCCCGAAAATTGTCCATCTAACTAAAATATATATCCTAATAGAATTGAGAAAACAAGAACTTAATTAACTAACTAATGTTCGGGCTTCGGCATATTTATATGTCTCTATTGTATTACTTTATTCACATTTTAATCGCTTTTGAGTAATAGATTATATTAAATATGCTTAATTTATGATGATTATTAAATTTTGGACTAGTGAATTTTTCATAATGTATTAGTGTTAATTCTGATTCTATGGACATGAATAACCGGGAAAAAAAAGAGCAAGAAATAGGAACGAATAACAAAACTTTACGAGAGCTTTTTCGTAAAGGTTCGACCTCATGTGCCTTTAATAGAGAGTGTGTAGGACTTTTCGACGCAAATCCAAATTTAGTCGAGTTTCAATATAGATAGCAAACACCAGATGAGAAGCGGAAAAAAAAGGAAACTATTCGATAAAAAATTGCAAAGAAAACTAACATAAACCAGCCACAATAAACTAAAAATTACTCTTGGATTTGAGGTAATTAAAACATAAAATAGAAAACAACCATGCCAGGTTATGGACTAACTATAAAGTTTACGAAATAATGTACTACAATACTAACATAGCCAAGGATGACTTCCCACTTTTAATAGCAACACTTGCATCAAAAAGATGATAAACATGGATTGATCATGTTATCTTTCTTCTCTTTGTCCAGCTGTGAGGTCCCTCTGTTACGCGCTGAGAAGGCGGAGTACTTAAATGGTTGGTGATGGTAAATAGCATCA
>JAJOOO010005330.1:0-16723 GCA_029582685.1 Solanum piurae | reverse complement strand
GTGAACCACGGACCACCAGCACGGGCCGTGGTCTGACCTACGGTCCGTGGATGGTGACCGTAAGTTGCACCTGCAACTTCTCAAAATCTACATTTTTGGTCTGTTTCGAATACGGGGTGTTACAGACCAGCAGTGTGATAGCATCTGATGTTATAGATTGTTCTTCTAACGGATGCTGCTCAATCTTACTGTGATGTTACAATTTACAGTTTTTTTCTTATTTAGAAAAATATCTAGTGTAGATGAATTTTGCTACTCTTTTTTTTGGTAATAAAAGCATTATATTCCAAAGTAAGTAATTATATACAGAGGTATGGTTGTTAGACGTAGTCCCAACCTATCAATAACAACATATAACGAAGAAAGCTAATCAAGAGCTACAGTTCAAGGATAGAGTTAAGCTCCGCGATCCGGCTTGCTAGCTTGGCCTTCAAACTGCCTCGCATCACCACCATTTGTACAATTAGCCTTACGAGAGAATCAGGGTTTCTTGGTCTGGAAAACTTGATTGTTTCTCTCCTGCCAGCTGTAGTAGTCCTAAACAATTCATGAGCATTCTTCCCATTGACATGGTTCACCATCCATTGTACTTCCTCTGTCCATTCCTTAGTGTTTCGATTATAACCTTGCCAGCTCAACAATTTGTTCCAAACAGAAGCAGAAAAGGAGCATTTAAAGAACAGATGCTCAATGGATTCCTCATTTGCTTCACACAAAGGGCAGACATTCCGATCAATCATCATCCACTTTCAACAGCCTATCCCTGGTGTATAGTCTGTTGAAAATTTCTAGATAGAGTATGGAAATCCATTTGGGTGCTCCATAATTATTACATACAAGTCTCCGCCACTGGACTTTCTGATAAGTGCCACCTAGCTTTGTATAGACCTGCTTCACGGAGAAGCCTGTTGATCCTTGTATGTGCACATAGTTTAGCCCTGCTTCCTCCATTCCCCCAAAGTAAGCACAATTTTTAGCTTTATTTGCAACGATGCCAGATGCTGCTCAAAACTCCATGAAGCAATCATACAATTTCATGATAGAAATCTTGTCACCTCTACAAAAGAGCAACAAATCGTCTGCAAAGCCTAACTGGACAATTTTCAGCTTCCCACACCTAGGATGGAAGTTGAAATTAGGATCACATCCGAGGCCTTTGAACAGTCTATTAAGATATTCCATACAAATCACAAACAAATATGGAGATAGAGGATCACCCTGCCGGAGACCTTTCTTTGCAGGGAATGATTTAGACAGTTTTCCATTAATGATTATAGCATATGAAACATTAGTTACACATCTCATAATCCAGTTTACAAAACTAGTAGGGAAGTTTAAGCTAGAAAGGATTTGTTCTAGGAAGGGCCATTCTACTAAGTCGTATGCCTTTTGCATGTCAATCTTGAGCATACATCTAGGAGATATTCCTTTTTGTGTTATTTGAAATATGAGAATAGAAGAACTTGTAATTCACTATGTTAAGAAGTACATGTATATATACAATCACTAGAGGTTCTATCAAAGGCAAGTAAATATCCTACACATCTTTCTATGATTTAGCTAGCCATATAAGGTAAGAGAATATCTTTACAATATCCTACAAGATTCTGTAACACTCCCCCTCAAGCTGGAGCATAGATATTGATCCCAACTTGTTATATAGATAATTAACTCGAGCTCCATTTAGTGCCTTTGTGAACAAATCAACTAGTTGCTCTCCGGTCTTCACATAGCCGGTGGAAATCAAGTTTTTCTGAGATTTATGAATGAAATGACAGTCAACCTCAATATGTTTAGTTCTTTCATGATACACCGAATTCGAGGCAATATGAAGAACAACTTGATTATCACACCAAAGTTTTGCTGGTGTATGATGTTTCAATCCAATTTCAGTTAAAAAATTATGTATCCACATAATCTCACATGTAGATTGTGACTTAGCTCTGTACTCAGTTTAGCACTGGCTCGAGATACACCATTTGCTTCTTGCTCATCCATGGTATTAAATTTCCTCCAACGAAGACACAATTACATGTAGTAGATCTTCTATCCATTTTGGATCCAGCCCAATCAACATCTACAAAACACTCAACACGAGTATGTCCATGATTATTATACAATAAGCCGAGTCTAGGAGCTCCTTTCGAGTAACATAGAATTTGTTCTGAAGCTGCTCAATGTTTGACCGTAGGTGCGGACATGAATTGGCTAACAATACCTACAACAAATGCAATATCTAGACGAGTCACAATGAGGTAGTTTAACTTCCCAACTATCCTCCTGTATCTCTCTGGATCATCAAAAGGATCACTATCATCTTTCACAAGATGCTAATTGGGAATCATTGGGGGTATTGCAGGGTTTGGCTGCCAACTTTCCGGTCTCTGCAAGTAGGTCAAGAATATAATTTCTCTGAGATAGAATAATTCTGTTCTTTCTTCGACTTACTTCTACTCCTAGAAAGTATTTTAATCGACCCAAGTCCTTCGTATGAAATCTCATATGTAGGAAAGACTTGAGGGACGAGATCCGTGCATAATCACTTCATGTGATGACAATGTCATCAACATATACAACAAGGAGGACAATTCCAGTAGCTGATTGTTGATAGAAGACCGAGTGATCACATTTGCTCATTTTCAAACAAAACTCTTGAACCACCTCACTAAACTTTCCAAACCAAGCCCGGGGGCTCTGTTACAAGCCATACAAAGACTTCTTCAAATGACATAGTTCCCCATACTCCCCCTGAGCAACAAAACTAGGTGGTTGCTCCATATACACTTCCTATTGAAGATCACCATGAATAAATGCATTCTTGATATCCAATTGATGTAAAGGGCAATTCTCGGAAGCAGCTAGAGAAATGAATAAGCGGACAGAAGTGAGTTTGGCAACCAGAGAGAAAGTGTCTAAATAATCCACCCCATACGTCTGAGCATATCTTTTAGCCACAAGTCTTGCTATCGAACCATCAAGATTAACTTTAACAGTAAAGACTACCCACTTACATCCTACTGATTTCTTCCCTTTGGGTAAATCCACCAAATCCCACATGTGGTTTTCCTCTAAGGCATGTATTTCCTCAAGCATTGCATTAGACCATCCCAGATGATTCAATGCCTCTTTCACTATTTTGGGTACAAAGATGGAGTCTATAGAAGCAATCAAAGATCTAGAATAGGAGGACAAACGGTAATAGGAAACAAAATTAAAAATTGAATATGCGGATTTGCAAGTACATGCACCTTTACGAAGAGCAATAGGGAGGTTAATGTTTTCAGAAGGATCAAGCAAAGGAGGATCTGATGATGAAGAAACTAGTGCATGACATGTATCATCGATATCTCTTCTCCTTTAGCAAAATTGAATAATTGGTGGTTTTGCTAACTGTCACGCCCCGAGGCTACCCCAGGTGTCACACCCCCGAGCCTACACCCTGGGCAGGTCTGGCACTCGAGAACCATTGTTGTCCCCAAGTGAATCCTTAGCCTGTCTTACTTACTCAGCGGAATACTTTGAGCATTAAGAAAATAACTCAAATGCAAGATAAATCAACTCAAAACTCAAGTCTTAAAACAAAGTTAAAACGTTTGTAAAAGACTTTTGAAAACTTTATGAACTTCTCTTAACTTGGCTCTTGACTTTTCTTGACTTGACTCTTAACTTTCTTTGAATTGAATTATGGATTCAAGGATTGTGATTTGTGATAGGAACGATCTCATGATGTTTAAGAGTGTTTTTAGATAGTTAAACATGAGAAAAGATCAATAAATCACTGTCTGGACACTAGTCCGCGATGCGGAAATGTATTTAAATTTTTGGTCGCAAAATAATTTTTGAGGCAGAATGGTCCGTGACTGCTCCGCGACGTGAATACACTTTTTTCAAATCTGAGGAGAAGGTCCACGACGTGTCCCCGCTACCCAGATTAACCCAACTTTTTCCTTCTTCGTTTTCTGGTCCCAATTCACCTAAACTCCACTATTTTTCTCAAGTTTTTCTTTAGATTCAGATACCCAACATATGTACCCAAGAACCTAACTCAAAACAACTCTAAACTCGACGTAAAGATCTTAGAAACTCCTCAATTCCGCCCAATTCAAGAACGAAAATAAATTCAAGAATACATATCAAGAACTTCAAACTTTCAACCTATTTAGAATGAATTTCCCTGAACTAAACATGTTTGGCGCATGGGTGAACGAACCCAACTCTATGTGAACTCACATACCTCGTAGGGATTACCCCCTGACGAAATCCACGATCTTAGCTTTGAGAATTTGACGATTCTTGCATCTTCTCCTCTCTTCTCTTATTCTTTTTTCTTCTCTAAAACCCTAACTCAATATTGTAAAAGCGTAAACTGAATCCTATCAGTTTAGACCCCAATTGATTACCCAAAAACGAAATTAAGTCATGGGGTATGGAAAAGACCATAATGCCCTTCAAAAACCTGGATTAGACTTTCCTTATTTGAACAACCCAACTTCGAATGGATATATTTCACTCATACGAACTTGGAATCGTGAAAACTCAGCAACTTTGGAAAGATAATTTCAAGATCTTTCCTACGGTATCTGGAAGCACACCTAACTCATCCTTAGCTAGGAGTTATGGTCGTTTGAAGTTGACCAAAAACCCAAACTTAACATAACTTAACAAATTTCCAGATTTTTCATTCTTTCCAAAAACAACTCTTTCTAATTCTAGCTCTTTCTAGTTCTTTCAAAAAGCGAGGTGTTACACTAAGACACGGACACGGGACCTAGGATCACAAATGACCCCAAGCTAACCCTGCTGGCATATCATAAGCATACTTAAAGATTTACTAAAAAATAGACATACTGTGCGGAAGCTTAGTCATGAAATAAAGGGAAAATGATGGGGGATACCCATTCTAAATCTGAATATATATATAATATGAGTTTAATGCCAACTGAAAGATCAAACTCAAACTAAACCTGATTCTACTATGTCTGAATAAAGTCTCTATTGACTAGAGTTGCTGGGACATGCCCTAGCTAACTCTAGCAAAACTGACACTAAACGACTGAAAATAGAAGATAACGTGTCAATCTTCCTCGAAGAATGAGGACTCACAACTGATGTTATTGAACTGGAGATCGGGAACTGATCTATGCATGATCTGAATGCTGAGGACTTGAATCTACATCACGAGAAGATGTAGTGCAGAGTATGCATCAGTACTTGAAAGGTACTGAGCATGTAGGATAAGATAAGCTGAATAATATATACATAACTGAACAAAGCAATAAGAGCAATGACATAATCTTAACATGATGTAAATACTAAAATATACTGAATACTGAGCTAACTGAATGCAATGACCAAGTACATGACATGCTAAGACTGAATATTGAATTGTAACTGATAACCTTGTCAATGCACTAAAATCTGACTGTGAGAGCTACTGTTAACCGACATAAAACCACAAGAGCTACCCGTGGAGTCTAATGTATCGCCCCATCGAGAGGACCCAATATACCTTGCCAAGCGTATAAAGGAATGATTGGCGTGATCACTAAAATGTTACCCACAAAGGGGACTTATCCTACGAGGTCACATAGTTATGGGACTATGAGGGTGACTGACCCTTAGTCCACTTGGTATTACGCCTACTCCCAACTGATTATGTAAGTAACACATTATAACTAAATTTCTGTAATACTGAATAGCTCAAAATACTGACATGCTAACTGAAAATGCAATATTAATATAGTGATAATGAAACATTCTTAACTGGGGCACGTATATCTGAATAAACTAACCTAGCAAGTGTAATTCATGAACTAAATGAATCTACACAATTAGGGTTCTGAGTTTCATGCAAGAACTAAGCAACAATTTTATGAAAACATGATAATCTGATTTGGATTAGTCTAACAGCTAAATCACAACAATATTCTGAAGTTCTAGAAACCCTAGGTCTAAACATGATAAAAGGAATCAAGAATTTGATTGAATTCTAGGGACCTAATGGGTGAAAGGAACCCATTAGTGAAATCCCATATACCTGGTGATGAATTTCACGGAGAAATCTTTTGATTTTGGGGTTGGAGCTGGAGGAAACCTTGTTGCGTTCTTGGAGAGGGTTGGTCGACTCTTTCTTATTCTTTTCGTTCAACTTGATGAATTTTTGAAGAATGAGTTGACTAGGGTAAGTTCTACTTAAGTTACTAGGCTAAAACTGACTAAAATGATGTAGTTTAGGGGTTAAACGATGTAGTTTAGGGGTCCAGCGCATAGGAAAAAGTCCAAATGACCCCTGACTTAAAAGTTGTTGGGGCCACTGATGGAGCTGACCGACGGACCATCGATGGACCCATGATCAGTCCTGTTCAATTGTCGTTTGGCTTCAGAGACTGGGATCTGGGTCTTGATCCACGGACAAGACCACGGCCTGTGGTCTGACCTACGGTGCGTAGTTTCGATCGTGGGTCGACCCTTAGAATATTTTCTCCTGGGTTCTGGGAGGGAGCTGCGGGTGGCCATCCACGGACCCCACCTACGGTCCGTGGGTGGTGCCCGTCGATGGCACCTGCAACTTCTGAAATCTGCATTCTGGTCTGTCTAGGATACGTGGTGTCACACTAGCGCAGATGGAGAAGGTGGTAAAGGCACAATGGTCTATTGGTGTTCAATAAGAGAATTGGAGATGGAGAAATATAATGGGTAACTTGATAGACTAACCATTCATCTTCTTCCCTCTGACTTGTACAAATGGGAGGTGCATAGAGAAATGATGTAGTTTCTGAAAATACCACATCACTTGATACCATATATTTGCCAAGTTCAGTAGAATAACACCAATACCCCTTCTGAAGGCAAGAATATCCCAGAAAAACACACTTCAATGCCTTGGGATCCAACTTGGTAACAATGGCCGAACATCTCAAACATAACATGTACTTCCAAATACCTTAGGTTCCACCGAAAATAATGCCTTGTTTGAAAAAAAGAATACTATAAGGCATATCACTATTAAGCACAGTAGATGGCATGCGATTAATCAGAAAACAAGCCATTAAGACTGCATCTGCCCAAAGTTGTTTAGGCACCTTCATTTGGAATAAAAAGGCCCGAGCTGTCTCAAGTAAATGTCTATTCTTTCTCTCAACAACTCCATTTTGAGAGGGTGTATCAACACATGAAGACTGATGTAGAATACCATGTTGTCTCATGTAGGACCAAAATAATTCTGACATGTATTCATTAGCATTATTACTCCTCAGAATACGCACATAAGCATTGAATTGAGTCTTGATTTCAGCACAGAAGGCACCAAAGTGAGTAAACACTTCAGAGCGACTCTTCATAAAATAAATCCAAGTCATTTGAGAGAAGTCATCCACAAAAGTGACAAAATACTTGTGGCCAGTTTTGGAGACGACATGACATGGTCCCCAAACATTAGAATGAACTAACTCGAAAGACAACTCAGCTCGTTTATTAACCCTTGGACCAATTGAGTGACAATGATGTTTTGCAAACCGGCATAACTCACATTCCAATGATGGAATATTCTAGAATTGAGGACAAAGCTTCTTCAACAGAGGTAGAGAAGGATGTCCCAATCAACAATGTGCTTCAAATGGAGACATGACACTAGAGCAAGCAACTAATCGAGACTCCCATTCATCAAGGATATATATATCATCAGATTCATCTTTTACCAATAACTTGATTTGTCATAAGATCACGAAACAAACAATGATGAGGGAAGAACGAGATATAACAGTTAAGGTCTCTGGTAACTTTGCTAATAGATATCAAATTTAAGTCCAACTTTGATAGACTTAATACATATGACAAAGTAATAGTCGAGGTTGGTTTAATAGTCCCAAATCCACCACAGTTACAAGTTGATCCATCAACTATAGTAACATGAGAGGGTGCTTATGTGATCGAAAACTAGAAAAAATATTGGAATTACCTGTCATGTGATTTCTGGTCCCTAAATCCATCACCCATTTATTTAATGAGGTGATAAGACATGTTTTATCCAACTCAGTGAAGACATTAACTGAAGTGGATTCCTTCGATGATTTCTGATATTGAGAGAATTTAGCGAACTCTTTAGCTGAAACCAAAACCATTTTATCAGCTAATGGACTAGAAGCCATCATTTTTCCATCTAATATATTCACTGTATCAAAATAAATTGATAGATAATCCTCCAAAACTAGGTGGTGTCTGGACACAACTACACAATCCAGTAAATCACTTAAACATATCACAAAACTATCACAAAATTGAAGCCCTAACCAGCAAGTATCAACCAACAAATATCAAACACAAGGTGACAACCGAAGAATTAATTCCAACACTTCACTTGAAAGGATGAAGCTTCTCAAATAAAAACAAAGGAGTCAAATAGGTTCTTCTAAAACAAACAAAGGACTAATATGATCTCTCAATTAAAGTTCCACTCTCCCAAATCAAAATAGTAGTCTAACACAAAATAGTATATCCTTTGAGAGAAATAACCATTTACAGATCAGAGAAACATTCAGAGAACGGAAGCAAAAATGAATGATCTCACCAGATCTGATCAAGAGCACCACAAAGTGTATAGGTCAGAAAAGGAAGGGAAACGTCAGAGAGGAGAAGAAAGTTGGACCAAAAAAAAGTCTGGTGAGGCAGCAAGCCTAACTCCGATAAAGCCAAAGGTCTGGCTTTGATACCATGTTATTTGAAATATGGGAATAGAAGAACTTGTATTTCAGTATGTTAAGAAGTACATGTATATATAAAATCACTAGAGGTTCTATCAAATGTAAGTAAATATCCTGCACATCTTTCTATGATTTAGCTAGCTATATAAGGTAAGAGATTATCTTTACAATATCCTACAATATTCTGTAACATTAGGTATAGCCTTTAACCAACTCATGACTTAGTATGATTATATTATCATTGCAAGGAAGTTTTGATGGTATTTGGACTCTTGATGATATCAATTGTTTCTTTTACATTGTGTTCTTAAAAGCTCAAGTTGTTTGCTCTGTTATTATAAGTAATTTTGACACCATAAAGTCATTTTTACTTGTTGCAGAAGATAACTTGTTTGAAATTTGGGATATTACATCTAGATGGTTTCTTTAAAACCCAAAGGCCTAATCCATCTTCGAGTTGCACAGATTTATTTGAAGTCCGCTAACACTACAAGAAAAGAGACATTTAGTGACAATAGATTTTCCTTTAAGCGACATTTATACAGAGTACTGGTTGTAAATACTCCTATTTATTATTGTTGCTAAATATAATATAACGACAATTATATTATTCCGCAAATTTATTAACTTTGTAAAATCCTTTATTTATCGTAGTGTAGTACTCAATAATCTTACCAATAGAATTAGCTAGCAATCATACTATGTAAGATATAAAAAAGAAGAGTGAGTGGGTGGTGTAAAGTCTGTTTATCAGAAGGTTTTCTATTCTAAAAATTTGAAACATCCTATTAAAATGAATGAATTTCAATCAAGTTTATTTCAAACTTAACAAAACATATATTCTTCATTGTGAACTAAAAAGGTCTAATATTAATCAAGTTTTATAATTTGTGTTAGTGAAAATCTCCCTCGCAATGCTTGGGATCATTCCCCACCTCCGTGTCCCCAAAGGAAATGAATGAACACAACATTATTAAAATATCCCTAAGCACAATCTCATAAATTTCAATGCATAGAAGACTATTGACAATGAATATTGATGAATATATGTGCCAGGATACATTATGCTTTTTATGTGGTGATCATCCTAAAAATATGGAACATTTTGTTTTCACAATCTTGTCTGCAAATGAGAGGAATTCAATAGAGGGAATATATCAAACTAAACAAGATGAATTGTATAGGTTTTGGATCAGGCTGAGACTAGTTGTCTGAGATGCTGTAATGATCTCAGTTGTATGAGATGTTGTAATGATACTCTGGATGTTTTTGAATAAAATGTGTTCGTTCGACCAAAAAAATAAATTATCTATTTTTTTTATCATACCTTTTCACAATATCTCTAGGTTCTCATATCCTACTTTTTTTGTTTGTAGGTTTGTCTGTCAAATTGATGATGTATGGTATACTGTCTATCTATACGCTGTACTCATAAAAAAAGGTAGAGTAAACTTATCTCTTGTAGATACTAAGTCGTCTTAATTAGGGAGTATCTTACCAGACTTGGCCGTCAAATATAAAAACAACTGGCCTTTACAATTAAGGAAGAAAAAATAAAAAATGGAAGCTTTGGAACCTTTTCCTTTTCATCACTTCAATCACTCCCTCTTCGACTTTGAAACCTCAAAACAATTTTTCTGTGTTTTGGAAGGTTAGGTAGCACAACTCAGTACATTTTAAACTTTTTGTTTGTATTACACTTATTGTTAAAAAAATTTAGATTACAATAATCTTGAGATGTTTATCTCCTTAAATATTGATGAAATGCCCTAAAAGAAATATTTTGGTGAAGTAACAAGTACAAGAAGCTTTAGAATTTTTGTGAGGACAAAACGCAGATGTGAAGTTAATATCTTTCCCCAAAATTCTCTAGTTTTTTTTCTCTTGATTATATATATGTATATGTGTGTTTCCCTTTTGGTTTAAAGTTGTATACATAGATGATAAAGCTTATCAATGTAGTTTGATTCATCCAAAAGTCTTCTTTGACTGTGCTTTCTGATCATCAGGTTCTTCCCCAGTTGTGCCGATATTTTACGGTAATCTTCTTTATCATGCTTTGTGTTTATGAAAATTAATTTATAAAAATATGACTTTTATGAAAAAGTATGATCTTTTTTGGATTTGTTGTCATGGTTCTGTAAATCTTCCCTTTTGTTGATCTGCTTGCACATGCTTATCCTTAAGTCAAGGGTCTATCGAAAACAATTTATAGAGATATCACTAGCTCTATGAAGGGAAAAAGTAAAATCTTTTATGGCTTTCCTTTTTGGTTCGTTGTCATGCATCGTAAATCGTCCCTCTTTGGATCTTCTTTGATATGGTTTTCCTTGTGCCGACGGTCTATTGTAAATAACTCTCTCCCTCCCAAAGTTGGGGTGAGGTCTACGTACAATCTATCCTCTATAGACCTCACTTATGAGATTATATTGGGTATGTTTTTTTTAGTTTTTTTAGTTATGTAAAGCTAGCTGAGGGTCTATCGAGAATAGTCCCTCTACCTCCCAAGGCAGGGGTGAGGTCTTTGTAGACTCTACCCTCCCTAAACCTCACTTGTGGGATTACACAAATATTCTCTTTGTTTATCTGCTTTGATAGGCTTTGCCTTGAGCCGAGGGTCTATTGAAAACAACCCCGCTACCTCTCAAGGTAGGGGTAAGGTCTACGTACACTGTACCATACCCAAACCTCACTTGTGGGATTACACGGGATATGTTTTTGTTGTTGGTTCTGTAAATCTTCCATTCAAATGAACAATAATTTGTAGACAATTAGAAAATAATTAATTTAATTAGATATTGGTTTTGAGGTAGATTCTGAAGAGATATAAAGTGATACTCACCTACTCAAATGTTACGAGATTGGTCTTGTTTCTATTTTCTCAGGAGAGAAATATTGTGTCTACGTTTACCAGGGACTGTTCTTTAAAATGCTTTCCGTTGTTGAAAGTTAATGTGTAGAGATTGAGTGTTTCTCAAAATGGAAAAATAAGAATTTGTATAGCTTTCCGTTTGATTTCTTGTCCTGGATATAATTTGTCACTGCACGTTCTCTAGTTTTATGTGGTTAGATTGCGTGACAAGGGAATATAGGTTTTTCCGTTTTATTTGCTATTTCAATTTGTATAAAAGTAACAAGAAATATCGGAGAGATTATATTGACGGTATCATAATGATTGACTTACCTCTTGGATTCTGGGGTAGATTATAAAGGAATGTGAAATGACACTTTCCTATTTGATATTGCTTACATTCGTTTCGTTAAATTTCTACTTTTTCAGGAGGGGAAGTTGTTCAAGTATTACTCTAGAATAATGTTCTTATCCTGAAACTCTAAACCCTATACCCTATCGATTTCTTTTGAATACATGTGTCGGATTGGCAGGATTTCTTTCATGTTATGTGGTACAGGGCCATAGATCTTATCTTGAGACATATAGTTTTATTTTTGGTACTCTTTTTTCTTATTATAATATGCTTCTGTGGGAAGTATACTAGTTTTATCTACATGTTTGTTCCTTCTGCCAGTCACTAGTTATTTCTCTTACTATCCAGTGATTGTTTCTGCTTACAAAAAATTTATTTCACTACAACAAATTCAGTTATCAGGGACAAATGATTTCATTACTTATAAATCATATTTCGTCATCAAAATCTTGTGTAACAAAAAAATATTCGTCAATCAGTTGTCACTAAACGTGTGTCGCTAAAAGTATACAAAGATGATTTAGTGTGGCGTCGCTAAAAATGTTATATTAACTACAAAAACCAAAAATCGTCCCTAAATGCGCAACATTTGTGATAGATTTATTTGTCATAAAAATGTAATTTTTCGAAGTTGATATTATGATTTTGTCACTAAAAAAGTTATTAGCACCGACAAAACTACATAGTCACTAATTGTTTTGTTCAATCAATGACGACATCAAATATCTCTCTAAAGTTATATGTATTTCACTAATTAAGGACGAAACACTTTTTTGTATATAATTGTTCTTCTAATGGATGCTGCTCAATCTTACCGTGATGTTACAATTTGCAATTTACAAGTTTGAGAATAGTTGTATAAGATATTGTAATGATACTCTGGGTATTTTTGAATGAAATGTGTTCGTTCGAACAAAAAATTAAATTATCTAATAATTTTTTTACCCTACCTTTTCATAATAAAATGTGTTCATTCCCATATCCAACTTTTTGTTTAAAGGTTTGTCCTTCAAATTGATGATGTATGGTATATTGTCTATCTATACATTGTATTCATAAAATATAATGGTGGAGAAAACTTGTCTCTCGTGTATACTAAGTCGTCTTTATTAGGGAGTATCTTACCTGACTTGGCTATCAAATATGAAAACAATTGGCCATGCAGAAATAAATAAAGAAGGGAAGGTTTGGAAGCTTTTCCTTTTCATCACTTCGATCACTCCCGCTTCAACGTATCCCTTACCACAATATGTCCCTTAAAGCCTCAAAACAATTTTTTGTATTTTGGAAGGTTAGGTAGCACAACTCAGCACATTTTAAACTTTTTGTTTGTATTACACTAACTGTTAAATTTTTTCAGATTATAGTAATCTTGATATGCTCATCTCCTTAAATATTGATGAAATTCCCTAAAATAAATATTTTTGTGAAGTAACAAGTACAATAACTTTAGAATTGGAGGAAGGACAAATCGCAGGTGTGAAATTAATCTTTTTGCCCAAAATTTTCTATTTTTTTTCTTGATTATATATGTGTGTGTTTGAATATTTGTATACATAGATGATAAAGCTTATCACTATAGGTTAATTCATCCAAAAGCTTTCTTTGACTGTGCTTAACTTTGTGATCATTAGGTTCTGCCCCCAGTTGTGCCGACATTTTATGGTAATCTTCTTTAACATGCTTTTTTGTTTATGAAAATTAATTTATAGAGATATGACTTTTATGAAAAATAAAGATCTTTTTTGGAATTGTTTTTTGATTTGTTGTCACAGTTCTATAAATCTTCCCTTTTCTTTATCTGCTTTGACATGTTTATCTTTAAGTCGAGGGTCTATCGATTTTTTTTTTGAGAAAAAGTAAGATATTTTATGGCTTTCCCTTTTTGGTTATGTAAATATTTCCTTTTTAGATCTTCTTCGATATGGTTTTCCCTGAGCTAAGGGTTTATCACAAATAGTTCTTTACCTATCCTCCCCACACCTCACTTGTGGGATTACACTGGGTATGTTCTTTGTTTTTTTTGTTTTATAAATATTTTATTTTTTGATCTGATTTGATATGTTTTTCCTTGAACCGAGGGTCTATCGGGAATAGCCCCTCTACCTCCAAAGGTAGGGGTGAGGTCTATGTAGATTCTACCCTCCCCAAACCTCACTTGTGGGATTACACAAATCTTAGAATACTTGACCCATGCTTCAAGAAATATAAATTTACATAATTGTCCTAATTTCAACACTCCCCCTCAAGGCGGTGCATATATGTCTATCATGCCCAACTTGCCAATCATCTCGTGGAAGACCTTCCTTGATATAACCTTGGTGAGTACATCTGCCAGCTGACTTTCAGACTTGAAAAATGAAAAATGTATAATCTTTTGATCCAACTTGTCCTTAATGAAGTGTCGATCAATTTCAACATGCTTAGTCCGATCATGTTGAACAAGTTCTGTGCTATTTGAATTGCGGCTTTGTTACCACAGAATACGTTCGTAGGTCATGTACATTCAATTCTAAGATCCTTCAGAACATATTTAATCCATAATAGTTCACACAAGCCATTAGCCATCCCTCAAAATTCTGCTTCTACACTAGACCTCGCGACAACCTTTTGCTTTGTACGTCTTCACGTGATAAGATTGCCTTCAAAAAAAGTGAGATAACCTGAGGTTGATTTCCTGGTCAAAAGATCTCCTGCCCAATCTACATCTGTGTAGCCTTTGATGACCGTTTTTTCATTTTTCAAGAACAATAGTCCTTTTCCTGGAGCTCTCTTCAAGTATCGCAAAATTCTATAGGCAGCTTCCATATGATCTTCTATTGGGTTCTGCATGAACTGATTTACAATACTTACAACATATGCAATATCTGGCCTTTTGTGAGTCAGATAGATTTGTCAATCTTGCTGAATGAGTTCTCTCAAATGAGAGTTCTTCCATTAAATAGAAAGAATTCTGATTTACATGCCTAAAAATATGCTAAATATCCCTAAATATATGTTATTCCTAATTGTAATATCTCTGAAAATATGCTACATTAATCTATGCTATCTCCTATCATCATTACACAAATATTTAGAGTTATAACATAGATATGTACTGATATTTAGAATCTGTCCAATCATGCTAACACCCCCCCTCAAATTGATGCCGGATGATAAAAAAACATCAATTTGCCTACCAGAAACTGATGATGTTGTCGTGCCATAGACTTTGTAAACACATAAGCTATTTGAAGATCACTGGATACATGTGGAAGAGTAATGACTCTCTTAGCTACAACTTCTCTGATATAATGACAATCCACTTCAATGTGTTTGGTCCTTTCATGATAAATTTGATTAGTTGCAATCTGAATAGCACTTGTGTTGTCAGCATGGAGAGAAGTGGGATTTGATTGAGAAAATCCAATTTCTGCAAGTAAACCACGAAGCCAAACAATTTCAGAGCAAGCAGTAGACATTACTCGATATTCAGATTCGGTGGAAGATTTTGATACACGATCTTGCTTCTTGCTCTTCCAAGATATCAAGGAATCTCCAAGAAACATGCACCAACCTGTGACAGAGCGACGAGTATCAGACATCTAGCCCAATCAGAATTTCTAAATGCATTAAGCTGAATCTCAGAACCACTAGGAAATAATAATCCACGAGTAGATGTTCCCAAGAGATATCGAATGATGCGACATACAACCACCAAATGTAGATGGCATGGAGCCTGCATAAATTGACTCACTTGTTGAACTGCAAAAGAGATATCAGGCCGAGTAATAGTAAGATAATTTAGGCTCCCAATTAATTTCCGATACAAAGTTGGATCAGGAAGAAGATCTCCTTCCGCACTGCAGTACTTTACATTAAATTCCAATGGAGTATTTACAGAGGAAGATTCTTGAAGACCAGCCAAAGCAATCAAGTCCTGAGTATATTTTTGTTGGTTCAAGAATACACCTAAAGAATTATAATGAACTTCTAACCCCAAAAAGTATGTAAGAATACCAAGATCTTTCATATGAAAAGAATCCTTAAGCTGCTGCTGGAGGCTAGTGATTAGTGAAGAATCAGTTCCTGTGATAATAATGTCATCTACATACACCAAAAGAAGAACACAACCTGCAGATGTTTTTCGAAGAAACAAAGACGAATCATATTTGCTCTGCTAAAAAGATAATTGAAGCAAAGTAGACCGAAACTTGTCAAACCAAGCTCTTGGAGCTTGTTTTAATACATATAAAGACCGCTTCAACTTGCATACATCTGATGTAGGTGATGAGAACAAACCAGGTGGGGGTTTCATATAAATATCTTCTTTGAGATCACCATGAAGAAAAACATTTTTGACATCCATTTGATGAATAGGCCAATTTTGTGATGCAATAATGGCAATAATAGTTCGCACCGTAGTCATTTTTGCTACAGGTGCAAAAGTTTCCTCATAGTTTACACCATACTCCTGTTTGTTGCCAAGGACCACCAATCGAGCTTTGTACCGATCAAGAGTTCCATCAGAATTAAGTTTAATTGAATAAACCCTTTTACATCCAATTGGACAGACATTTGGAGGACAAGGAACAATGTCCCATGTGTTATTTTCTTTAAGAGTCAAAAGTTCCTCCTCCATTGCTTTTTGCCAACATTCAAACTTGGAAGCTTTTGAGTAACCTGTTGGAATAGAGATGGTGGATAAAGTAGAAGAAAACCCATACCGTGTAGGAGTTTGAGACACTCTAGTAGATCGCCGAGGAGGCTCAAGAGGACCAGACCTTGAAGAAATCTCATATTCTGGTTGTGGAGCAGTCTCACGTGGTGGATATATTT